>SJYC01148976.1:0-43947 GCA_006408675.1 Madoqua kirkii | reverse complement strand
AAGTGATAGGATTAGATGCCATGATCTTCGTTTACTGTATGTTAAGCTTTAAGCCAACTTTTTCACTGTCCTCTTTCATTTTCATCAAGAGGCTTTTTATTTCCTCTTCACTTTCTGCCATAAGGGTGTAGTTTATTAATTTTGAGTTCTTTTCAAGTTTATTAAACTTTTTATTTTGAATTGGAGCATAGCTGATTAACAATGTTGTGATAGTTTCAAGTAGACAGCAAAGGGACTCACCCATATATATACATGTATCCATTCTCACTCAAACTCCCCTCCCATCCTGGCTGCCACATAACATTGAGCAGAGTTCCTTGGGCTACACAGTAGGTCTTGTTGGTTATCCATTTTTAAATGTAGCAGTGTACTTTGCATTAGCATTATGTCTATTAAAAATGGACACGGAAATACCTTAATTAAAAAATACTCTAGTGCTACAAATGCCAACCATCATCTGATCCTTCAGTGAGTAGTAGTAGTATAACAAAGATTAATGATAATCATAACAAGATATTATGAAAAAGTATGCAATACTGCTAGAATTACCAAAACATAATATGGAGATGAACAAATTCTATTGGGAGAATAGCACCAACAGACTTGCTCATTGCAGGGTTGCCAAAAACACACAAATTGTAAAAAACAGTATTTATTTTTAAAAAATAACAGTATAGATAAAACATGATAAAATGAGATATGCCTATATTAGATTATTTTTACCATCATGACTGAGTGCAGGTTAATAATTTCTCTTGAGAAAAGAATAATTTATTTTGACATTTGGCCTCTCAATGATACATACAGTTAAAGAATCCAAATCAGTGATAAAGAGATATTATGGTTCAAAGTGCTTTTATCATTTTGGGTGTTAAGGGTCCCAGTAGCAGACAAAGAAAGGTGCAAAGGCAGGAATCTCCTGAGTCCTAAAGTAACCTTTGCTCCTGTGCTGTCATCACAATAAAATTAGCCTTACAGATAAGAAGTGCTCAGCATGCGCTGTTGCCTTGACATTTCTGCTCTCTGTTCAATAAGGACAAAAATCTCTCCTCCCCTGAAGAAAATGGAGCTGGGATGAAAGTCTGAGAGGATGACCCCCAAAGTCCTCCTTCAGTGAATATCCTGCCCCTTCATTTGTAGGCTCCTCATAACTGTCTTGCCAAAGATACCGAGGGCGGCAGCTCACCTGTCTGCCAGCTCTCCCTGAGAATGTTGTTGTTCAGTTGCTAAGTCAGACTCTGAGGGCGTATCCTTGCTTAAATAAACTCTCACGTTACTTTCCTAAGCTGTTTCATCTCCTAAATCTTTTGAGACGAAGAAAGAACCTTAAATTCACTGGCAAAGGCAGTGTGTGCAGTGCCATTGACCCTAACAGGTCGCAATCCCCTTTCTCACTGGTCCATTTGGCCCTTCTCTCTAAATAAGTAAGTGAGGTCGCTCAGTCACATCCGAATCTTTGCGACCCCGTGGACCTGTCTCTTATACACATCTGAAGTAAAACTATACAAATTAGAAAAATTAAAATTTCTATATTAGAAAAGTGAGGCAAAGATTTCTATAGTTTTAAATTGGCTCAAAATTGTATTTCAGAAAATGAGGAAGAAATACTCTTTTTTTTTAATTTGCAAAGGAGATAAAATAGAAAAAAATGGCTTAAATACTCTATCTGAATATACAGAGAGAAGCAAATATATAGACATTGGCAAGATTGGGAAGAAATATTGGTTAAAGGTATGTTCCTGTGCTCTGTAACAACAGAGATGGGTGGGATACAGTAGGAGGTGGGAGGGAGACTCAAGAGGGAGGGGACATATGTATACCTATAGCTGAGTAATGTTGATGAATGGCAGAAACCAATACAGTATTTTAAAGCAATTATCCTTCAACTAAAAACAAATTTTAAAAAAAAGAACAAGATACGTCCTGTTCTATAAAATACATGGATCCAAGTTCAGTTTTCCTTTCCCAACACCCTCTTTATGGCCACCTCTATCTACTTTTCCCTTATTAACAACCAAACACAAATTATGTAAATAAAAGGCATCTACTTCAAACCTGTCAGTTTTGTATATGAGCTTCTGAGCAATTTCGACAACATATGTGCCATAGCCATACAGACACGTTTGCATGGCCTCTGAAATTCATGGCTACACATCTGTATACCCAAGTTATCCTCACTTAGGAGTCCTGTATGAGTCTCCCAGGATCTTCCTTCCTATTATTGTTTTCCTGCACCTGTCTTTCCCCAAATGTCTACACAAGTGGACTTTTCTGCCCTCTTAAATGTCTTCCTCTCCCTGTACAAATTCTGTGCTTTCTCTTTGATGCTTTGTTTCTATTTCCTGACATTGACTCAGTTCAGCTCAGTTCAGTTCAGTCACTCAGTCGTGTCCGACTCTTTGCGACCCCATGAACTGCCGCACACCAGGCCTCCCTGTCCATCACCAACTCCCAGAGTTCACTCAGACTCACGTCCATGGAGTTGGTGATGCCATCCAGCCATCTCATCCTCCATCGTCCCCTTCTCCTCCTGTCCCCAATCCCTCCCAGCATCAAAGTCTTTACCAATGAGTCAACTCTTCACATGAGGTGGCCAAAGTACTGGAGTTTGAGCTTTAGCATCATTCCTTCCAAAGAAATCCCAGGGCTGATCTCCTTTAGGATGGACTGGTTGGATCTCCTTATAGTCCAAGGGACTCTCAAGAGTCTTCTCCAACACCACAGTTCAAAACCATCAATTCTTCAGTGCTCAGCTTTCTTTACAGGCCAACTCTCACATCCATACATGACCACTGGAAAAACCATAGCCTTGATTAGACGTACTAGAAAGTGCAATTTCTTCCCATACCTTTTGCCCAATCATACAGAAAACACTCACATCAAATGCCAGACCCTCTTTTGTGATAAGCCACAGACTTTGGAATCTTGGGGTCTTAATGCTCTCTTAGCTCTAGAGTTCCAGAAGAGCAGCTCATTTAGATCCAATTTTCAAATGAACTTAATAAACATTTCTTAAGTGATTATTATGTGTCAGGCTTCCTGCTGGTTCTGGATAAACAGAGATCCCTAAGTCAAACACCATTTGCTACAGTGGCTTACTGTACACACACATTGTATAGTAATGCCTAAGAGGTGCAACAGAAAAACCAGCAGGGCACTCTGGCAACAAAGATTTCTTGCCTTTGTAAGAACCCTGAGTGGATTTTACAGCCCTTTGCAAGACAACATTAAAGACAGCACCTGCCAACCCTTTGATACATACTTGTTAGAAAAAATGAAACCTGTGCCAACTTTTCTGTTCTGTTCCATCCTTCCTTGCATCTCCCTTGGAGCACAGACTTTCGCTCTGTGATTACACCCTGTGTTGGTATCATGTTGTCACATTTGGACATTCTGTCACTGGCCTCCCTTTCTCTCGCTCTCACTCTCTGCCAAGAGGAGGAGCTATGAGTTAGATTAAGAGATAAAACCACAGTTTTTCTCCTTTTCTTAAAGCAAAAGGAAGAGAAAAAAAGCAGATTAGAAATAAAGATAACTATTCCATTTCCAATTAGAATATGAATCAAAGAAAATTCATTTTAGGCTCAGAATTACAGGCATTTGCCCATCTACACACACTCAAGGTCACATGCTACCATTACCAACAAAGGAAAATAGAGTCTCTTCAGCATTTGCCCTCTCTCCTGGCTACTATTAATCTCCAACAATAAGATGTAGAAGAAAAGAACGCTCTGCATCTCCATATTAGATCATCTTGACTCTCATTTACAATGCTGCACAAACTTTGATTTTTGTCCTACACATTCAAGACCAATATTCTCTTGTTAAGACACTGATGCTTTCTACTAAGAACCCTTCTATTTAGCAAAGATGTCCCACAAACTCACCTAAAAGTGAATTTTAAATAGATGCCACTTGTTCCCTGGGGAAGAGTCCAGTATCACTTGTTCAGGACAGCAGTGATAACGACCAGCTTCAGTGAACTTCACAGATGTGTTACCTGAGAAAAGAAGTAAGAGCTAAGATGATACATAAGGAGGTGTGTGCAAAACTGCTTTTCCGGGCAGGATTTAGGCAACTGACAGGCATTGTGTTAAATCTGCCATATGGATAATAACATCAACTGGAAAAAAAAAATACTATAGATGTTGTTAAAATCTGGAAAAAAAAAAAAAGGTAAAAATGACATAAGAAAAATCCTTCCATAAGCAAATATCTGTCATCCTAAAAACAGAAGTTTAAAGTCTTTATAGGATTTTCCCCATAGCCATTTATAAAGGATTAGCATACTCACCCCACCCCAATCTAGTATCTTCTTTGTGGCTGGACTTTATTTGTACTGTGATGGGTGCAGTGACCGTTAACGTCAGGCACAAGGATACATTTAAATGCCACACCAGCTCCAATAAAAATCAATTCAGTTCAGTCACTCAGTGGTGTCTGACTCTTTGCAACCTAATGACTGCAGCACATCAGGCCTCCCTGTCATTCGCCATCTACCAGAGTTTACTCAAACTCATGTCCATTGAGTCAGTGATGCCATCCAACCATTTTATCCTCTGTAGACCCCTTCTCCTCCTGCCTTCAATCGTTCCCGGCATCAGGGTCTTTTCAAATGAGTCAGCTCCTCACATCAGGTGGCCAAAGTATTGGAGTTTCAGCTCCAGCATCACTACTTTCAATGAATATTCAAGACTGATTTCCTTGAGGATGGACTGGTTGGATCCTGTTGCAGTCCAAGAGACTCTCAAGAGTCTTATCTAACAGCACAGTTCAAAAGCATCAATTCTTCAGTGCTCAGTTTTCTTCACAGTCCAGCTCTCACATCCATACATGACTACTGGAAAAACCATAGCTTTGACTAGATGGACATTTGTTGGCAAAGTAATGTCTCTGCTTCTTAATATGTTGTCTAGATTGGTCATAACTTTTCTTCCAAGGAACAAGCATCTTCTAATTTCATGGCTGCAGTTACAATCTGCAGTAATTTTGGAGTCCCCAAAATAAAGTCTGACACTGTTTCCACTGTTTTCCCATCTATTTCCCATGAAGTGATGGGACCAGATGCCATGATCTTAGTTTTCTAAATATTGAGCTTTAAGCCAACTTTTTCACTCTCCTGTTTCACTTTCATCAAGAGGCTCTTTAGTTCTTCGCTTCCTACAAAAACAATGGTGTCATCTGCTTATCTCAGCTTATTGATATTTCTCACAGCAAACTTGATTCCAGCTTGTGCTTCATCCAGCCCAGCATTTCTCATGATGTATTCCTCACATAAGTTAAATAAGCAGGGTAACAATATACAGCCTTGGTGTACTCCTTTCCCTATTTGGAACCAGTCTATTGTTCCATGTCCAGTTCCAACTGTTGCTTCCTGACCTGCATACAGATTTCTCAGGAGGCAGGTCAGGTGGTCTGGTATTCCCATCTCTTTAAGAATTTTCCACAGTTTGTTATGATCCACACAGTCAAATGCTTTGACATAGTCAATAAAGTAGATGTTTTTCTGGAACTCTCTTGCTTTTTTTGATGATCCAACAGATGTTGGCAATTTTATCTCTGGTTCTTCTTTGATATCTAAATCCAGCTGGAAGATAGGAAGTCACAGTTCACATACTGCTGAAGCCTGGCTTGGAGAATTTTGAGCATTA
Source organism: Madoqua kirkii (assembly GCA_006408675.1). Classification (NCBI taxonomy): domain Eukaryota; kingdom Metazoa; phylum Chordata; class Mammalia; order Artiodactyla; family Bovidae; genus Madoqua; species Madoqua kirkii. The sequence goes on along the minus strand of SJYC01148976.1, from coordinate 38,296 downwards.
CATTGCTAGCATGTGAGATGAGTGAACATTCTTCAGCATTGCCTTTCTTTGGGATTGGAATGAAAACTGACATTTTCCAGTCCTGTGGTTATTGCTACATTTTCCAAATTTGCTGGCATGTTGAGTGCAGCACTTTCACAGCATCATCTTTTAGTATTTGAAACAGCTCAACTGAAATTCCATCACCTCCACTATCTTTGTTCCTGGTGATGCTTCCTAAGGCCCATTTGACTTCGCATTCCAGAATGTCTGCTCTAGGTTAGTGATCACACCATGGTGATTATCTGGGTTATGAAGATCTTTATAGTTCTTCTGTGTATTCCTGCCTCCTCTTCTTAATATCTTCTGCTTCTGTTAGGTCCATACCATTTCTGTCCTTCACTGAGCCCATCTTTGCATGAAATGTTCCCTTGCTATCTCTAATTTTCTTGAAGAGACCTCTAGTGTTTCTCATTCTATTGTTTCCCTCTATTTCTTTGCATTGATCACTGAGGAAGGCTTTCTTATCTCTCCTTGCTATTCTTTAGAATGCTGTATTCAAATGGGAATATCTTTGCTTATATCTTTTACCTTTGGCTTCTCTTCTATTCACAGCCATTTGAAAGGCCTCCTCAGACAACCATTTTGCCTTTTTGCTTTTCTTTTTCTTGGGGATGGTCTTGATCCCTGCCTCCTGTACAATGTCACAAACCTCCATCCACAGTTCTTCAGGCACTGTATCAGATCTAATCCCTTGAATCTGTTTATTATTTCTACTGTATAATCATAAGGGATTTGATTTAGGTCAGACCTGAATGGTCTAGTGGTTTTCTCTACATTCTTCAATTTAAGTCTGAATTTTGCAATAAGGATAGACTCTTCAATAACACTGCTAGTATGCTATAAAGACTGCTACTTGGTCTCAAATTTCACTTAAATTTATAATGAGCTGAGTTGAGAAGGAATCTAATATATACTAGAGCTCAAAGCTGAAAATGACTTTGATTTCTTGGGTATTTTTAAAATGAGGGCATATGCATGTGTGTGTGTGCAGGTGTATATGTGTGTGTGTTTGTAGCAGTAAACACTAATAGGTGCACAAAAGCAATTTTGTTTATGGCACTTCTTTTCTTGAGTTCATTTGTATATATGGCAAATTATGTGACCTCCAAAGAAATTATTTACAATGGATTCAAAATACCCCAGGGCAGGAAAGTGGGAAAAGATGCTGTTTAAGTGTAGCACTGCTATTGTCTCATAGTTTTCTGACCTTTTCTTTATTTAGTGATGCCAACAGCTGGGGCAAGGCGATTAGCAACATGAGAAATATTCTCTCTTGTCACACAGTGGAAATACACCTGGAAATATTATACTAATTCACTTCCTATTTGTAACAGTGACAGAGAAAACTAGAGGGTATAATACTATGATTTAGATTTAGCTATAAGCACTTATTCAAAGATCCCATTTACACTGTTTATTCGTCTCTTTGCTCCACTGCATGTGTAATGATATTTAATGATATTTTACAAAAGAAAGGACTCAAATACTCCACTTTGCCCCAGTACTTCCTCGCTACTGTTGTGATACAGGAGTAAAAGTCCTCATGTTTGGAGAGACACAAACGTCACAATTCTCGAGATCAAAGGCTTAGTTCCAGTAGATATTGTATTATTTTGTGTCATCCGTCTATAAACCAATGATAGCTGATTAAAGACTTGCTCACCAGTTGGATAAAACTAGGAAGTGTCGTTCCTAAAGTCCAGTGGCTTAAGTTCATCATCACCCGAAAGAGCTCCATCGCTGTGGTGTTCCGCCCATAATGACGCCACCAGCGCCCATATTTAGTCATCAAACGGGACTTCAGGTGATTGAGTCACCTCTATTTCAGTAACAAAATCTCATTCCATCCAGGCGAACGACCTCTGTGAAGACCAGAGGAAATGTATTCCCTGACAGAACGTGAAAAGGGCACCAAGAACAAGGAGGCTCCTAGGCTTTGGTTCTCCGACGATATTCTTGGACGCCCTGCGCTGAGGATCATGGGAATTTGTGGATAAATCCAGGGTAGAACAAACACCAAACTGTTCTTACAGCTCCACCCAGGGCTTGAGGGTCCACATCTGCTCGCTAATCTCACCGAGCACCTCACCGAAACTGTTACAGCAGGCCGGTAGCTACGTATGTGAGCAGAGAAATGCGGGCAGGGGCCAGGTGACAGGAAATCCCGCATCTCCTAAACAGTGCGGTTCCATAGACAAAGGAAAGTGGGCACCTTCAGACTGACAGGAAGCCACACATTTTGGGTGTTAAGGGTCCCAGTAGCAGACAAAGAAAGGTGCAAAGGCAGGAATCTCCTGAGTCCTAAAGTAACCTTTGCTCCTGTGCTGTCATCACAATAAAATTAGCCTTACAGATAAGAAGTGCTCAGCATGCGCTGTTGCCTTGACATTTCTGCTCTCTGTTCAATAAGGACAAAAATCTCCTCTCCCCTGAAGAAAATGGAGCTGGGATGAAAGTCTGAGAGGATGACCCCCAAAGCCCTCCTTCAGTGAATATCCTGCCCCTTCATTTGTAGGCTCCTCATAACTGTCTTGCCAAAGATACCGAGGGCGGCAGCTCACCTGTCTGCCAGCTCTCCCTGAGAATGTTGTTGTTCAGTTGCTAAGTCAGACTCTGAGGGCGTATCCTTGCTTAAATAAACTCTCACGTTACTTTCCTAAGCTGTTTCATCTCCTAAATCTTTTGAGACGAAGAAAGAACCTTAAATTCACTGGCAAAGGCAGTGTGTGCAGTGCCATTGACCCTAACAGGTCGCAATCCTCTTTCTCACTGGTCCATTTGGCCCTTCTCTCTAAATAAGTAAGTGAGGTCGCTCAGTCACATCCGAATCTTTGCGACCCCGTGGACTGTAGCCCATCAGGCTCCTCCTTCCAGGGGATCCTCCAGGCAAGAATACTGGAGTGGGTTGTCACACAGCAAATGCCACACACAACAGTTGTTTCAAGTAGTCACTTCTCTACCACCAGAGATTAAAGGATTGAGTAAGAATCTGACTGTACTTTGCTTTGGGTAAAAGCTTATTACAAGGATATGGGTTCTTAGGGCCTCTCAGATCTTTGGTTGTCTTTTTTTGATATACATTCTTCTAGGGCTTATCTTTCATTTCCTACTGTTCCCACCTACTCATCAGCTTAAGGTTTATCTGAAAGAGAATTTGGCTTATGCATTTATAATTATGCCTGTGCCATTTATTTGTAAGGATAGGGACAATGTGCTAGCCTTATCAGTGAAAACTCAGCCCTCTTTACCATCAGATTTTCAGCTTCCATTAGGATCATAAGTAAGCAAAAGAAGAAAAAAAATAAACTCTTTTTCTAAAGGTCAGCCTCCTTAATTAAATGAAAACAGGCAGCAGCATTAGAAAATGAAATGACTGTAGCCTGTGTTCTTTCTGAGGAGACCTTACAGAGCTGATCCTTCCATAAGCTGGGTGAGCTGAATTATTCCCAGATGATTAAGAGGCTGCAACATTACAATGGTGGTTCCTTTTCTGCAGACAAATGGAACTGATGGTGTGAGGCCATGGCTATAATGGAGCTTTCGAGACTGTAATGGTGCTCCCTGTCTGGCTACTTCATTTTCACCTCTTTGAATTACCACCACCATGGCTGCCTTTCCCTTGCACTTTCTGCTTTGGCTACCACTGTGCTTCACCTGGAGAAGGCCATGGCACCCTAGTCCAGTGCTCTTACCTGGAGAGTCCCATGGTTGGAGGAGCTTGGTGGGCTGCAGCCCATGGGGTCATGAAGAGTAGAACACGACTGAGCGACTTCACTTTCACTTTTCACTTTCACGCATTGGAGAAGGAAATGGCAACCCACTCCAGTGTTCTTGCCTGGAGAATCCCAGAGATGGGGGAGCCTGGTGGGCTGCCGTCTATGGGGTCGCACAGAGTCGGACATGACTGAAGCAACTCAGCAGCAGTAGCAGCAGTGCTTCACCTGAGGCCAATGTGGTGGAAAAATCAGTAAAAGAGGCTCTGAGCTGGGTACTTTCCACATTCAGGTGTTCACAGAAAATCTGGGAGGAAAGTACCACCACCTCCTTTTATAGAAGAGCAAACTGCAATTCAGAAAGGTTAATTATTTTTCCTAAGGTCACACAGCTAATTAAGAGCTCTGAGCTGGGTACTTTCCACATTCAGGTGTTCACAGAAAATCTGGGAGGAAAGTACCACCACCTCCTTTTATAGAAGAGCAAACTGCAATTCAGAAAGGTTAATTATTTTTCCTAAGGTCACACAGCTAATGAACTATCAGGCTAGACTGGACTGTGTCTTTAGTGCCCATTCTCTTTCCATAAGAGCTAAAATTTTTGTCGCTCGGGTTCTGTTCCCACTGTCTCCATTCAGGAATATCCAGGATGGCGTCTGAGGATGCCAGCGCATCTTCCCAACATTACGGCAGGATTATTCTGTCTAGACTCTCAGCCTACCTCTATCCTAACCCTCCCTTGATTTTGTCAAGTTGTTTTCCAGTAGATCCCTAGACCAATTCTAGTTGGTCAAGAGTTTTGTGAAGTCCTCCCAGGAGTAAATGAAGCTAAAGGTTTTCAAAAGGAGTAAGAAACCATAAGAACTGAGGATGACAGTTTGTTCTAACTCCCCTCCCCTCCTTCAAAGGCTACATCATTCTTACCTTCTCCCAACAACTGCACCCTGCATAGTAACACCATGGCATTGCTCTCCATTTCAAAAATTAAAGAATTCTGCCTGTTTCTGCATCTATGGCTCTACTGATTGATTATGCTTATAATCAATCAAATAAATATATTGATGGTAGTAGTTTCTTTTTGATTGTAGTAATTCTTGATATGTATATAGGATCTCTTAAGTCCTTAAAAACTATCACACAATCATAAAGGAGGTAGAAAAACTTTTCCAACCCTAAAATTTTTTAAGTAAAAGTAGTTCCAGTTAGCTATTGAAACTCATGGGTTTGAAGGATTTTTCAGAGGGTGGATGTGTGTTGAAGTACAGCTGCTACACTGCATAACTCCACAGGGCACTAAGTAGGCTGAACTCCAGGGGGAGCCATTCAGATACTAGTGCAAAGTGGTACTATCTTCCAAAAAGGAAGCAATGAAGTGACAGAGTTTAAAGCACTGGTGTGTAGCTCTGGCTGCAATTAGAATTGCCAGGGAGCTTTTAGGACCAACGCCTGACCCTCATTTGAGGCAATTAAGTAAAACTCTCTGGAGGTGGATCTAGGCATCAGTAATACCTTAAAACCACTGGTTTAGAGCATGGGCTCTAGAGCTTTGGAACCTGAGTTTGAATCCCAGTTATTAAACTCTCCAGGCTTCATGTACTTCACCTGTAATGTGAGATTATGAATTATTCTTACTTTATAGGACTGTGAATATAATCTCTACCATTGTACCTCTCCTCTAGTGAATATTTTTTAATAATGAAGCAATTTTTATCATTATTAAGAAATAGTGTTGCTGTGCTAATTCATTAATCTTTTTTAAAATAAAAGAGTATAATATATAAATATATACTCTCAGTTTTGGTTATTGTTTTTCAGAAAGTCAAAAGGGATATGAAATATGTCAGAAGATAATTCATTCAATCACACCTGCAGAAATCCTATTAAACTCTGAACAAGGAGAGTCTACTAAAGATAACACCTAGCTAATGTCTGGAATGGAAACCTACCATTAGAGCTTTGCCCTTGGCTAACTTTCCATTTGAACTTTCTGCTTTAGCTCGTACATCCACATTATTTCAACCCTCTCTCAAACTCCATACCTGAATGTATAGTGACCAGTTAGTTACCTCTAGTGACCTCATATAATTCAAAGTTAACTTTCTTCTAAGCAAACCCATTCAAAACTTAAAGCAAACCAATGGCAAATTCAGTCAATTATATTTCATGAAAGTCTCTCAATTATTAATCCTCTTCTCTATCTTCTTTCCAAGGCTGAGGACATTTCTTTCTTGGGTCTGCTACTAGCTACTAATTAATCCTCTGCATACTATTAGAAATTCAGTTCAGTTCAGCTCAGTCGTGTCTGACTCATTGTGACCCCATGGACTGCAGCACACCAGGCCTCCCTGTCCGTCATCAACTCCCGGAGTTTATCCAAACTCCTGTCCATGGAGTCAGTGATGCCGTCCAGCCATCTCATCCTCTGTCATCCCCTTCTCCTCCTGCCTTCAATCTATCCCAGCATCAAGGTCTTTTCAAATGAGTCAGTTCTACTTCTTGATAAACAAATATTCACAAATCACTCCCCAATTTTAAAATTCCCTTTACTGCTTTATTGTCTACAGAAATGAGTCCAGTGTCTTTGGTTCGGAATATAAAACCCTTCAAAATCTGGCTTTTAGTAAATTTTTCAAAATCTACCCTCATCGCTTTTTTCTTATAAAAACCCTGATTTTGCCATTTGAACATGCCAATATGTCATTGCATATGCTGTTCACTTATTTCACTATCTCCGTCTACTTTGCCTAGTAAACTCTTAATTATCAAGGTTGAGATTGGGTGTCATCTCTGTAATGTTCTTTTATGACTCCTCCAAGCAGTATTTGTTATCCACCCCTTCTGTACTTTCTACTACAGCACTTACTATGCTTAAATATAATTGATTATGTATGTTTCCCTCTGATCCAACATCTTACACCCAATAATCTGAAAGCTTAAGAAAACAATCTATGACTAACTTACTGTTGTATTCCCAGATACTAACATGTTAACTTTTACCTAACCAGTCAGTTAGTAATTGATTAAAGTTTTATCTCAGAAATCAGAATCACTAGACTGTGCTATAAACTTAGAAAGTTCTAATGGTAAAAAGAACTCAGACTATATATGAATAAATGAACTATTAAGTGCATAGATGTTTCATTCAATGTGGATTGAAAAATGGATTTGCATACTTAGTAAAACTCTCTATTGAAGTAAAAATAGATTCCCCTTTCCTGTACAGCCCCAACATAAGCTGGAAGAGTCAAGAGGTGTCTGGAATTGATATTGAGTTTTATTGTTGGGGTAAAGAGAAGAAAAACTGTATCGCTTAGACACTGATATTGACATAAACATAAACATTAAAGGAAGTAAACGTGATTTAAAGCTATTTGTGACCAACTATAGTGCATATTGCTTGCATATGAGTTTGAATTTAAACAGACTGGATTACAGGGGAAAGGCTAAAGATCTATTGTGAAATTTGTTCTCCAAAATGTACTTTACTTCGGACAATGAAGGTTGAACAAAGCCTTTTAAGATGATCAGAAATCTTTCTCAAAAAGTTTTCTTCCTTGGGATTCCAGATTAATAATGTTTTAGAAAGCTGAGTTAATTAATAGAAAATGGTTCTCATAGAGATGATAAAAAATTAGCCATTCATGGCATTCTGGGAAGAATAGCAGAATAAGAAGCATCAGGAATCTGTCTCCCCATATAGACAGCAACCCTGGCCAAATCTGTCTGGTGTGACTATTTTGAAATTCTAGAGTCTATTGAAGGCATGCAAGAGCCAGGAGAAGGCATGGATGGTAAACTGTGGTTTACTGCAGTCTATCTCAGCTCTTAGTACAGTAGCAGCTACTCATCTCCCACTCAGGCAGCCACGCACATGTTCCTAGAGCAGCTTGCACACAGCTTGTGGGAACCAGGTTGGGAAAAACAAATCTTGTCCTCCATCACTGGGGACCTGTGTTCTGACTCTTGATTGCTGTTTCTGGTCATACAGATGTATAGACAAAGTGATGGTGGCTACTTCTGTTGCACTTCCTCCCATTCCTGACAGCTCCTCCCCCTCTAGCTGAAGTGATTCTCCAGGGGATTTAAAGGCCCACTGCCCTCTCTCTATTTCATTCTTCTCTTTTTCTCTTTTTGGGAGTCAGTATTAAAGACCTTCTCAAATTAAGGGAGACTTTAAGATATTCCCAGATAAAAGAGAAGTTGAGGGACTCTGTTACCACTAGATCCAACCCACAAGTAAGGCTCAAGGGAACACCTGAAGAGTGAAATGATGGACACTAGATAGTAACTCAAAAGTATAAGGCAAAATTAAAATTGCAATAAGGGAAAATAAGGGCAAGTATAAAAGCTTGCATTATTGTAACAACTGTGAAGTTGTAACAGCACTTTTTATTTTCTGCATGTTTTAAGAGACTAACAAATTAAAAATTAAAGTCTCAATACATATGAAAGATAGATTTCACATAAAATATCTTTTCTGACCAGAATGGAAGACAGAAATCAATAAGAGGTAAATCTGGAAGTTTCACAATTTTTGGAAATTCAACAACACATTAAAGAGGCACTGTGTCAAAGGAAAACTTATAAGTGAAATTAGAAAATATTTAGAAATGAATGAAAATGAAAATACAATTTGCCAAAACTTAAAGGACATAGCAAAAGCGGTGCTTAATGCGGAAGTTTATAGCTAAAACTGTTTACACTTTAAAAATCCAAGAAAGGTCTCAAGTCAAAAACCTAATTTTACAACTTAAGGAACTAGATAAAAAAGAATAAACTAAATCCCACTGTAGCAGAACAAAGGAAGTAATGAAAGTTAGAGCAGAGATAGTGAAGGAGTAGAAATCAATGAAGTAAAGAACAGAAAATCATAGAGGAAATTATTGAAACTTAAAGTTGGTTCTTTGAAAAGACCAACAAAATTGACAAATACTTAACTAGATGAACTAAGTCAAAAGAGAACAATTACTAAAATGAGAAATGAAGATGAGGACATGACTACTGATTCTACAGAAGTAAAATGATTACATTGAATAACCATACACCAACACATTGGATAACCACTAAAATTTAACCAATTAATATTGGATAAGTATTCCTGACGCACAACATTAATACAAAAGCTAAGTTGTACTGTGGTAATCTAGTAATTAAAAAAAAAAAAATCTAAGCCATTCCAAAATAGTTATGGAGCAAAAAATCAAAGTGAAGCTGGTAGAACTTGCTGGCATTACAACAGATGTATGTCCACTCACTTTTCTTACACTGAAGCAAGTATGTTTTCTCTGAGAAGAGAAAGTGAAAGAAAAAAATTAAGGACACAAACAGGAAATTTAAAAGGCACAGAGTAATAAGTAAGGTAAGTAATGAGAAAAGGCAGGAAGGAAAGGATTCAGAGAGACAAGAAAAAAGTCACAGTCATGGCGACTTGCAGTCAAACACTGAGAAGCCCCTACATTTGTTTCCTCCTTTCAGCTGCAAGGCTTCAGCTCAGACCAGATCTCCAATTACTTTTCCAGGTCACTTACCATTTCAAGGGACATTGCAGGCTGATGTGTCTGCCAGATCCTCTTCGGGAAACTGAGGGATTATGAGAAGAAAAAGAAGGGCTTCATCACTGACCCTGAAATAGATACACATCAATCATGGTCATCAAAAGAAACTGTGATTAAATTACCTAACACCATTGATGTGTATTACAAACTTACATTTCTCAACTATGGCCACAGGTTAGAATCACCTGAAAGTGAAAGTCGCTTAGTCATGCCGGTTTCTGCAATGGCATAGATATACAATCCATGGATTTCTCCAGGCCAAAATACTGGAGTGGGTAGCCATTCCATTCTTCAAGGGATCTTCCCAATCCAGGAATCAAAGCAGGGTCTCCAGCATTGCCGGTGGATTCTTTGCCAGCTGAGCTACAGGGTAAGCCCTAGAATCACCTGGTCAGCTTAAATATATATATCTTCTGACCCACCCTTAGAAATTCTGATTTAATTGGTCTGAAGTATGCCTTGATATTTTGTTTGTTGCTTGCCTTACCTCTTAAATAATTATAATGTAGTCTATGGCTTAGAACTACTTTTACAAAGGAAAATTTAAACAAAACTTTCAAATATGTCACCAGCTTTTTTATTGGTAAAATAACTAATTTTGACTGTCATGAACTATTAAGCTTTTGCTGTTTTTCAGTCACTAAGTCATGTCTGACTCTTCGTGACCCCATGGACGGCAACATGCCAGGCTTCCTTGTCCTTCACCATCTCCTAGAGTTTGCTCAATCTCATGTCCACTGAGTTGGTGATGCCATCCTACCATCTCATCCTCTGTCATCCCCTTCTCTTCCTGTCTTCAATCTTCCCCAGCATCAGGGTCTTCTATCCCCCATCCCCAAATCCAGAAGCATTTTCTGAATTCTTTGACCTTGTAAAAATTAATAAACAAAAATTTCAGTTAAATAGAGTTGAGAAACCAGAAGAGGAAGCTCACACTCTCTGTGATGATAGCAGAGTCCAACAGGAAGAATAAATTCTCTTCTTCTTTCCCAGCAAGGACTCAACCAATGAAAAGCCATGGACTCTGTTTACTAAAGCCCTCTCAACTTTCTTCTCTCTGAAAAAGTGTTCTCCTTCCTTTGCCCTAAGGGAACTGCTGTGGTTGCAAAGCTCAAATTGCAGTTCTCTGCTGATCCTCAATAAGCCCATCTTTGCTGGAGAAATATCTGGCAGTCTGTTTCAGGCCAACAGATTCATTCATCTGACAGGACAGAAACAATTTACTAAATTGTTTTTAGCACATGTTCAATGCACTGTGTAACAACTTTTTTTTTTCTTATTTCGTTTAATTTTAGCCACAACCCTACAAATCCCCCTGAATCTAAACTCATTGCATCATTGATCCAAAGTCCAAAATCATACCTCTTTCATTGCATTTCTCAAGGCATTTTAGCACTTGTCTTCCACAATTGGTACTATGCAATTTGTGTGGAATGAAAATCAGTAACAATCTCTTCCTTTTATCCTGCATTCATGGAAGAAAATTTACCTGTCTCAGAAACAGAATGAGCTGATGACCTGTCCACTGCTTTTATTCAACTCATGTTTTCCATAGTGGAAACTTTCAGCAATATTAATCACTCTGCTTTTCAGGTCATATAGTGTGGTTATACATACCTTCCTAAATCCTTATGTCTTATTTTAATAGGCTGTTAACATTCTTAGTTGTCATCATAGCAAAGTTTTAAGATTTCTCTCTCTCTCTCTTTTTTTTTTTTTCCATAACCAAAACACCTTACAAAGTGCCTGAGTGAATGATTGGATTTCCCAAAGACAAGTTCAGACATCACTGATAGTATTCCCAAAATAGATTGTTGGCATGAAGAAGTGGAAAGAATCCTGAAGCTGCATTCAGGAGATACGGACTAAAACTAACTTGGAATCCTTCCAACCTGCATGACCTTACACAGTCATTTAACCCTTATGAGTCTTAGGTGTCTTTACCATGGAGATGGTAGTTCCTGCCCCAGCCAGACCACAAAGTGATCTAGTAAGCCAATAGGAGGTGGCTCAGATGGTAAAGAATCTCCCTGCATTGTGGGAGACCAGGATTCGATCCGTGGGTTGGAAAGATCCCCTGGAGAAGCGAGTGGCTACCCACTTCAATATTCTTGCCTGGGGAATTCCGTGGACAAAGGAACCTAGTGGGCTAGAGTCCCTGGGGTCACAAAGAGTCAGACACAACTGAGCAACTAACACTGTCACTACATCATTAGAAGGCTTTGTTTTGTTTTGTTTTACTTTTGAAAAGTACAACGCCAATGGATATGTTTACTCTCCTTCCCTCTGTCTATTGCCTCCACCTCCCTCCATGAGGTACCTGGATTCCTGAAGCACCAGCACAGCAGACACAACTCTGGGGGAGGAGAAGACCCCAGGTGGCTGAGAGAGGCACTCAGTACAGACAGGCTGAGGCCAGACATGAGCTGGGATGAAGGAATCAGTGAAGACAATGACACAGTGTGGAAGAAGAATCAGAGAAAGGTGATACAGACTTCCATTATGCTTGCTAGCATGTATTTTGCAAAATATTGCCTATTTTTTTTGTAAGGATACATGTTTGATGACATTTTTAAGTTTTCTTTATGGAGAAATCAAGGGTTTCTAAGAAGAAATAGAAACAAGGCTAAGAAGGCTACTATAGAAAGCTCCTTCGAAAAATCTTAATTATTAATATACTGGGAGAGAAAATCACACCTGATCCCCAGCTACTGAAAACATACAACCAATGATGACCAACAATACAGTACCAGAAGCCAAAGGAAAGAAGAGAGTCCTGGGAAGCCCAAAATGCTTAATGACATTTGTGTGTCTCATTATAAAGGAGAAAGCACGAGATAAAACAAAATTAATGTGTTTCTAACATGCAGTCATAAAATAGCAGAGGCATAGGGAACACTCTTATGTGTAACTTTATTCTGAATATTAATTAATCATGAAATAATGAGCATTTCTCAATAACTATGGGTTAAGAGCTACCTGTTGTTATCTCAAATAATTTTCAGTACCTTTCACAAAGTAATCACTATATCATCTATTCACACCATCATCTGCTCATTGGAAAACAGACTCAAAGGGAACCAGGGAAGTGTACTGGGTCTATTAGGTTATTTGTTTGCTTCTTTTTTTTTATTATCCTTTCTTCCCCTTGGAATCAAAGATTTGCACTGGCTTAATAATTAACCATGGAAAGATGCACTTTTTCTTCTAACAAGCTATATTCTTAGCAAATAGTAAAAGCAAAGATAGAAAAAAAATTATTCCATCTCCTTGATTTCAAGTAAATTAAAATTGGGGGAATTTTATGGCCCAAACTACATATTTCTTAAAGCTATTAAGATCATAAAAACAAAACTTCCAGTAGAAAGAAGCAAGTTTCTACATTAAAGATAGAGTTAAAATTATTAGTGAGGGAATACTGCTTATTAGAAGAAATGAAACAGCAATATATCTATTCAATTAATAAGTTAATATGTAGGTCACAGAACTCTTTTTGAATCTGTGTTTATTTATAAAAAGTATTATGCCTTCAACAAAAGTACTTTTATTTTGCAATAAATACTATAAGGATAAAAATGTAAATGAGAAGTTTATGTAATTTCTAATAGGAAAATAGCACTGAAATGTATCACTGATAGTATGGACAACCTTAATTTAAAAGTCACTTAATGGTAATGTTAACAAACCTGGCATATTTTTTTTGAGTCATATTGATACTATTCCAGACACAAGTATAACTGATGTCCCTTTGATAAAATGCAAGGTAAACTCTGGGGAGGAGCATCTGACGTCTGTAGTAAAATTAAGGTCAAGGACTTGGCAAAATATGTTATAGACGGTAACAGATGTTCCCAGATTAAATCACATTTCTATTAAACACTATGCAGATGCTCAGTGGATAAAATCTAGAATCCCAGAATTGTAGAACTAGAAGGGATTTTTAGAGACTATTCATTCCCATCATTTTAAAGCTGAGGAAACTGACACACAGAGAGTATTAAGTGGTTAGACCAAGGCCCTGCTGTTGGTTATCAGTGTCTGGACCCATGCCCAAGTCCTTTCTACTATTCTAGCTTGTTTCTCATTTTGACAAATGAAGGGACTTTTTAATAATGTCACTAAAAATATATTTAGGGTAAATTATTTTCTGTAAAATTGAATATAGGAATAATAGCAAAACAGACTATTGCATTTGTTGGACCTTCCTGCCCCTGGATATTGCCCAGTCTTTTATACACACACACACAAACACACATATTCTGGCTGTGCCACATGGCATGTGGGATAGTTCCCTAGCCAGGGACCAAATCCATGGCCCCTACACTGGAAGCCCAGAGTTTTAAAAACTGAACCACTAGCGAAGTCCCTTACACTTAATATTAAAATACACATTGCAGAGAATGCTACTATTCTCCAGGCATTAAAAAAGATATCAATTTATTATTAAATCTGTAACACATTTTTAAAAACTTAATAGTACCATTAAAAATCAGTGAATATCAATACTATGCTAATGTGTATGTGGTACCTCTTTAAAATCAGATGAGGAACAAACATTTAACAGTATCCAGAGTCTAGGTGCTAATACTAAACTTCTTGAATCATGAAAGATTTGGCAACAAATGGGCAAATATTTAGACTATCAAAATAAAAAATCACCACAGTGAATTCAGCATGCTTTCTTTCATGGTTAAATTAAGCTGACAGTGGAGCAACAATATACTTAGAGGGAAATATATATGAATATATATATATAGTATAAGATGCATATAAATTATCACCTGTGATTCATGAGACGGTATCATGGACTGGAAATTAGAAAATCTAAGTTCTAACATTATCTCTTTGGTCAGGTAGGGAGCTATTCTAACCCCAACTTTTCACTAATCAACTGGGATAGACTTAGCAGGTGACAGACACTAATAAAATGAGATGAGTACAGTGGACTTTCATTCCAATAATAAAGATGCAGAACAAAAATCTCTCCTCTTAGCCAGTGACAGAAATGGCCATCAGAGCCAGTGACACGAAAGTTAATATGAATTCCTCACTTGCACCCATCCCCAGTCTCTAATCATTCAACTTTATCAAGACTTCATCTCACTGCTTTCTCTTTTCTTCAGTGGTTCTCAGATATATGAGTATCAGTTGAAAAGTGCGCTTGGTCATGTAGTCACAGTACTTTTTACGAAGTGGGGCTACCAGCTTGTTAACTCATCTGGGATTAAGCATGTTACTGTTATTCAGTCTCTAAGTCATGCCTGTCTCTTTGCAACCCCATGGACTGTAGCCCTCCAGGCTCCTCTGTCCACAGGATTTCCCAGGCAAGAAAAAGACTGGATGGGGTTGCCATTTCCTTCTCCAGGGGATCTTTCCAACCCAGGGACAGAACCACATCTCCTGCTCAATAGGCAGATTCTTTACCACTGAGCCATCTGGGAAGCCCATGAACACATCAGTAAAAACCTTCAAAAAGGTGTGTGTTTTGTTTTGTCTGTGTGTGTGTGCGTGTGTGTGTGTGTGTGTGTGTGTGCGGGCGCGCGTGTGCACGTGTGAATGCATGCTAAGTCACTTCAGTCATGTTTGACTCTTTGACACCCCATGCCTTGTAGCCCACCAGGCTCCTCTGGGATTCCTCAGGCAAGAATACTGGAGCAGTTGCCATGCCTCCCTCCAGGGGATCTTATTTTTATTTCTTTCTTGCAAACAACATATGGTTAAATTATTTTTTTTACCAATTATACAGCATCTTTTATTTTTTAAATTGAAATAAAGTTGATTTATACAGCTTTTTTATATAGTTTAAAATAGTTGCAATTTTTTTTGTTTGTTTACTTTGATCATTAGTATATTCTAATTTAGCAACTTTCTTCAATAAGCATCCTGGCAGTATATCAAAAAGACTATTTCATGTGCTGTTTCATTTTATAGATTCTTAAAAATGGGTGAGAATGTGTCTAGATCCCTCATTTTACATATGAGGATTCTGAAGCTTAGAAGTCTGAATCTGACTAGGAGCAAGAGGGAAGAAACACTGACTTTGGACTTAGAGGAACCATAAAAGAGGAGAGAACTTAACCACCTTCTTGGCCCCCTTTCCCCATTTCTACAAGGAAAAGCAATAGTAAACTGATCAGCAGGAGGGGGGAAATGTATGTGTATCAGAAATCCCTGGGGAAATTTGTATTGGTAAAAATACAAAGGATCATGCCCTGTCCCACTTCAAGGAGCCTGAGCCTCTGTGGGATTTACTAGCTATCCAGGTCATTAAGATTTGCTGCAAACTTGAGAAATACTACTTCAGTATATGCTCTTAATTTTTCTCTGCCAGATAAATGTATTTGCCCCTTAATTAGTCTCTTTGACTCCAGCTTCTCTCTACAACAATCATTCTTCAGCCAGTCAACAAACCTGAAAAGGTCCAAGCTTAAAAATAAAAAAGGCTACTTATCACACATAACAGTAAATCCAAATTTATTATGCATTTAAGGCCCTTCAGGATTTGGCTTTTGTAAATGAGGCTCCAGCCACATGTTTCATCACTCCAAATTACATGCATATTTCTCTAATGTACAATACTTTCTCAGAATTCACTCTTTCTTCATAATCATTCATATAGTCATTGAAAACTTACTTACTGAGCTTTTACTATCAGTACGACATTGAATCTAAAGATAGGGATAAGCTGGTTAAGAAATGGAAATCATACCAGTTCACAAGACATAAAAATATAAAATGAACACTTTTAATTTCATTAGACTTGGGAACAATGATGCCAAGAGTAACTATAGCATGTTAGGAAAGCATAAAATGGGGGCCTGACATGGCTGGGAAATTTCCTGGGGTATCTTCCTGAAGGAAATGATTTTCTACCTAAGGCTTCAAGTTTAAAGAGAAATTCCCAGATAAATAACAGGAAATTCAGAGGAGCCTGGGAACAGAATATGTATGTCTTGTGATGGGAGAAGAATAAAATTTTCAAGGAACTAAAAGAAGGTTGTACAGATTAAAACAAAAAGAGAGAAGTGGGCAGCCAAAGATGAAGTTGGTGACGGGAACAGAAACTCATTAGAAAAGACTCATCAGAAAAGACACCAATCCTGGGAAAGATTGAGGGCAGGAGGAGAAGGGAGCAACAGAGGATGAGATGGTTGGATGGCATTGCCGACTCAACAGACATGAGTTTGAGCAAACTTCAGGAGATAGTGAAGGACAGAGAGGCCTGGCATGGGGTTGCAAAGAATCAGACACCACTTAGCGACTAAACAACAGAAACTAAACAGAACAGAAGCAACAGACTAAACAGAAACAAGTCAATGTAAGCATTTATTTATCATATCTTTTCTTTATCCTAACTCTTCAGAAAACTGAGAATTATTACATACTTTAATGCAGAGAATTGTCCCAGATTTGCATTTTGAAAAATTATGCAGACCATAATATAGAGAATGATTAAAGGACAGAAAGTATGGATTATATACTACTTTACAGTAGGCCTTACCATGGTCCAGAAGAAAATAAATGAGGTTTGGAATAGACTCTAATCACCAGAGCTGCAGCAAGAAAAAAGGTGAGAAAAGACAAACTGATGGCTTGCTTTCCATTGTACTCAAATAACCATCTTTTTTCCCTACCTCATCTTTTGGTTTCATCTGCAAAGCCTAGATTAAATTGGGTTTTTCTACTCCAATTATCTTAGTACTGGGCGTTTAGCTTTGCTATATTTTAAATATTGGGCTATCCATCTCTCCCCTATACTAAAATGCAAGTCATTAAGGGTAAGGGCTATGTTTTATCTTTATCTCCACTGCCTGACTAATTCTAGGTTTTGATAAATATTTGAAAGAACTGACTATGCATTGACCAGCCATGTGATCTTGGGCAAATATTGCTCAATAATTTAACTCCTATAGACCTCAGTCTCATCACTTAACAAATAATCTCATCTCCTCACCCATTGTGAGTCTTCAGAGCCAAATTCCGGCAAGTAAATATCTTTTTCCTGGCACGGAGGATATGCTGAAACTGAATCAGGCAGATCCAAGCAGGAAGGATGTAACTGAAAAGGATTTTATGAAGGGACTTTTTATAGATGTTGGGACAGACTTCAGGGACTAAAAAGAATTATGAGGTATCCAGGAACTCTAATATCAAGAAGGCTCTTTGATGCCTACATATAAAATAATAAGGTGAAGAGTTAAATGTTAATGAAGCCTCATAGAGATGAAGCTGTGTATGTGTGTCTGCCCAACAGGAGGTGTGGCCAGAAAAAGGACAGCCCCTGCCAGGACTCTGGCCAGCCAGGGAGTGAGCTGGTATGGCAGAAGGAACGTGGTACATCAGTCTATCTCCTCTACCAGGCTTCACTATGTCTCCAGTGCCTCTCATTGACTAAGTGAATTGAAGTGAAGTGAAGTTGCTCAGTCGTGTCCGACTCTTTGCAACCCGTGGACTGTAGCCCACCAGGCTCCTCTGTCCATGGGATTCTCCAGGCAAAAATACTGGAGTGGGTTGCCATTTCCTTCTCCAGGGGATCTTCCCGACTCAGGGATCGAACCTGGGTCTCCTGCCTTGCAGGCAGATGCTTTAACCTTTGAGCCACCATGAAAGCCCCTCATTGACTAAGCCCATCTGAAAGCCAGAGGGCAAGAAAATCCAGGTGATTCTGTTCTTAAGACTGATCTCCCAGGCGACTGACCAGGATACAGAAAGGAATAGAATGGATCTAAACAGGCAAATGAAAAACCATGAGCACAAGAGGAAAAGGTTTGCACAAGTAACCTTTAAGAAAACCATGGGAGACTGAATATATTAAGCCAGATGTGAATTCAATAAAGCCCTCTAAATAATGAAGTGGGCTAGATATGAGCAAAAATAAGAACACTGAGTACTCAAGCAGAAGAAATAATGGCAAGAACCACGGAAATAATGGCAAGAAAGGATGCAGTAAATGGGCAAAAGGAAGGACAATAGGAAAACAAGTTAGGATTTTTTTTGCTTTCTTTCATATTTATATCCACATCTATATTTGAAGGATCATATTTCCAATCAAGAAAGCAAGTGACCTCAACATTCACACATCAGTGTATGTAATGTCACTGTAGCTGAAATAAAATTTTTTCTCTTGTTTAGAACTCAGAACCTTCTGTCTCACATGCTCTTTTCAGTTCAGTTCAGTTCAGTCACTCGGTGATGTCTGATACTTTGCGACCCCATGGACTGCAGCATGCCAGGATGCCCTGTCCATCACCAACTCCCAGAGCTTACTCAAACTAATGTCCCTTGAGTCGATGATGCCATCCAACTATATCATCCTCTGTCATTCCCTTCTCCTCCCACTTTCAATCTTGCCTAGCATCAAGGTCTTTTCAAATGAGTCAGTTCTTCACATCAGGTGGCCAAAGTATTGGAGTTTCAGCTTCAGCATCAGTCCTTCCAATGAACACACAGGACTGGTCTCCTTTAGGATGGACTGGTTGGATCTCCTTGCAGTTCAAGAGACTCTCAAGTGTCTTCTCCAACACCATGGTTCAAAAGCATCAGTTTTTTGGCATTAAACTTTCATTATAGTCCAACTTTCACATCCATACATGACTACTGGAAAAACCAGAGCTTTGACTAGACGGACCTTTGTTGGCAAAGTAATGTCTCTGTCTAGGTTGGTCATAGCTTTTCTTCCAAGGAGTAAGCGTCTTTTAATTTCATGGCTGCAGTCACCATCTGCAGTGATTTTGGAGCCCAAGAAAATGAAGTCTGCCACTATTTCCATTATTTCCCTATTTGCCATGAAGTGATGAGACCGGATGATGCCATCATCTTAGTTTTCTGAATGTTGAGCTTTAAGCCAACTTTTTCACTCTCCTCTTTCACTTTCATCAAGAGGTTCTTTAGTTCTTCACTTTCTGCCATAAGTGTGGTATCCTCTGCATATCTGAGGTTATTGATATTTCTCCCAGCAAACTTGATTTCATCTTGTGCTTCATCCAGCCTGGCATTTCACATGATGTACTCTGCACATAACTTAAATAAGCAGGGTGACAATATACAGCCTTGACATACTCCTTTCCTATTTGGAACCAGTCTGTTTTTCCATGTACAGTACTAATGCTCTTTTTAATTTGATTTAAAATATTGAATGACCTAGGAGTGTGAAACCAAATGAAGTCAGTGTGTTTGATACCAGTGGAAAAATTCTTTATATTAACACACATAAACACTGCAATCTACAGAGAAACTACTATGTGTTAGGTAGGGATCTCATGCTTCAGATCTCATCCTTCACAACTGCTTATGGAAGATATTATAATCCCCAGCTTTGTTGAAGCAGCCCAAGGCTTAAAGAGAAAGGTAACAATACCCTACCCTGCATGACATAGATAGAAAGTGAGAAGATTGATGTTCACACTTTAGCCTCTGGATCTATAGCTATTATTCTGTCCTCCATATGCTGTGCAGCTACCCAGAGTTCAAGTAAAAGTAGTTGATAAGCTGCATGTTTAGGTCCAGAAATACTAATGGAAATTTACTTCTATTTCTATTTAATAGAAAAACAAACATATTAGAAGAGATGAAAATGTGGAGTTAATTGATTCAGTGAAGTGAAATAGCTTGGTTAAGCAAGAGTATATGATACCCAATACTATATGCTTATTACAAGAGGGAAATGAGCCTCACCTAGAGTCCTAAAGTGAGCAGGCTGGGCTTGAAAAAAAAAAAAATGTGGTTTCAGCAAGATGGTAAGATTGGTGATTGCAAAAGGAGATAATTAGCCAGGAGGAATTGTTTGTAGTAAAGTGTACTTTGCAAGTCTGCCTTTCTGGCTGACTTACGTTTCTCTACATCATCTATCTACTTGGTTTATTAGCTCTTTCAAATTTCTCCTTTAATTCCCAAAGCAAATTTGATTGCTTTCTATATTCTGTGCACACAACTAGGTATAGGGGCATATAAAGACAAAGTAACACACTCTTTTCTCTTCCTAGAGTTTCACACCCACTGGAAGACCCAGAGCTGTAAATCAGCAATGTAATCTTTATTTATTTATTAATTTTTGCCATGCCATGCTGCATGAAGAATCTTAGTTCCCTGACCAGGGACTGAACCCATGACCCCTGCATTGGAACTGCAGAGTCTTAACCACTGAACCACCAGGAAAGTCCCCAACAATGTAATCTTATGTGACAGGTGCTAAAATATTTGCTGAGGATGATTTGAAGACACAGAGGAAAACACACCTTTATTGTTAAGAGATCAGAAGGGTTCCTTTTCAAAACTTGGTCTTGAAGAACAAAAATGTAATGGATAGATAAAAGATTATAAGAATGTTTTGAAGTAGAGAGAAAGACATCTATGAAATCCTTGAGGACAGAGGCAAATAGTTTAATTTGACCAGAGCGAAAGGTGCTTATGAGACAGTGCTGGAAGATAAGCTGAAAGAAACAAGCAGATGCCAAATCAGGAAGGAACTTGTATAGCAAGCTGGGGAAGTTGAGAGTAACCACAAAGCTCTTGGAAGCCACAGTAAGACTTAAATCAGAAGAGTGATAAAATCAGATCCAGACTTAGTAAAGATCACATTGTACAAAGGAGAAAAAACAGTCTCTTCAATAAGTGGTGCTGGGAAAATTGGACAGCCACATGTAAAAGAACGAAGTTAGAACATTCTCAAATACCATACACAAAAATAAACTCAAAATGTATTGAAGACCTAAATGTAAGGCCAGATTCACACAACTCCCAGGGGAAAACATGGGCAGGACACTTCTTGACATATATCATAGCAATATCTTTTTGGATCTGACTCCTAGAGTAATGGAAACAAAAACAAAAATAAGCAAATGGGACCTAATTAAACTTAAAAGCTTTTGCACAGCAAAGGAAACCACAACCAAAATTTAAAAATAACCTATGGACTAGAGAAAATATTTGCAAATAATGTGACCAACAAGGGCTTAACTTCAAAAATATATAATCAACTTAAATAGCTTGATATCAAAAAAAATTTTTTTTAATGAGCAGAAGACCTAAACAGACATTTCTCCAAAAATGACATGCAGATGGCCAACAGGTACATGAAAAGATGCTCAGTATCGCCAATTGTTAGAGAAATGCAAATCAAAACTACAACGATATACCACCCACCTCACACCAGTCAGAATGGCCATCATTAAAAAGTCTACAAACAACAAATGCTGGATAATGTGTGGAGAAAAGGGAACCCTCATATGCTGTTTGTGGGAATGTAAATTGATACAACCACTGTAAGAGAGCCATATGGAAGTTCCTTAAAAAACTAAATATAGAGTTGCTGTATGATTCAGCAATTCCACTTCTGGGCATATATCTGGAAAAGATGAACACTCCAATTAGAAAAGATACATGTACCCCAATGTTCACTGCAGTGCAATTTACAATAGTTAAGACATGGAAGCAACCTAACCGTCCATTGCAAACAAGCAAAGATCATACTGCATACAACGTAGAAGAGTAAGAACTCCAGATAGGAGGCACAGTAACCAGTTGAGAAGCTTGGTTCCCAACCTGGATCACTGTGCAAATGATTGTGATCGTGACTGACATAGGAACACAGGAGGACTGGATTTAACGGAAAAATAGGAAGTTTTCAACTTATTTTCTCATAAGCTCTCATCATTCCTCCTTTAAAGATGTTAAGAAGGAGAAGGACTAAAGAGTGGATATGATGATGCTTGTGTTTATTTCTAGCCCTGAACTAAATATAGGCTTCCTAGAACTGAATTGGTGAAGGCAATGGCAACTCACTCCAGTACTCTTGCCTGGAAAGTCCCATGGACAGAGGAGCCTGGTAGGCTGCAGTCCATGGGGTCACTAAGAGTCAGACAGGACTGAGCGACTTCACTTTCACTTTTCATTTTCATGCACTGGAGAAGGAAATGGCAACCCACTCCAGTGTTCTTGCTTGGAGAATCCTAGGGACGGGGGAGCCTGGTGGGCTGCCGTCTATGGGGTCGCACAGAGTCAGACACGACTGAAGCGACTTAGCAGCAGCAGCAGCAACAACGGTGATCTTTGAGGGGGAAATACTAAAGCTCTAACAGGAGTAAAGGAACTCAGCAAGGACACGGCTCTCATTTTAGTACACTTACCTTTTGCCAGTAGCATCTATTATGCTAAGACTTACAACAATAGGCCAGCATGCAGGAGGGAAAAGCAGCTCATCCACCACCTGGGTATGGATTTCTTACCTGCCTCACTGCAGATAAGGGATGGTATTGATCTGACACCAGTCAGATCAATTAGTAGTTCAATTAGCAGAGCAAACAGACTCCTAGGCTGGAGAAAAGAGAAACAACTTTTGTCCTTGACCTAGAGATTTACCTAGGCAACCAGAACTTCCGTTTCTCTGTCTCCTAAATGAGCTTGGTCAAGTGGTGTGCTACCCAAATGAGCAAATCTCAAATCCAGATAATACAGTTTGGGACCCATAGCTCCAAATAATAAAGACTATAGGGAGCTTTGATAAACAGGTACATTTCACTGGGGCTCCCTCCTCCTAAAATGGGTTATGAAAAACATTGTGAGATTCAAGCAAAAGGCACAATATCTCAGTAAATGAATGTTGGTAATTTAAGAAAACTATAATATTGTTATAATAAATATTGCTCAGTGACAAAAATAGTGGGTTGTTTTACAGTATTGCTCAAATAGAAAGGAAGCACTAATTAAAATACTTACTTTTTGCTCTTCTATAGCAAGCAGGATTCTCTGGTTGCAAACATAAGAAACTATTATTTAAGGAGAGAATTAAGATTGTGGAAAGTTATGGGGGTGGCTTATAGAAGTAAAGGGTAACATAATAAGGAAGGCAGTAGAGACATGAAGCATTGAACTCCAGAGGCCTGGGTATCACGAACCAGCAGATGCCTCTCCTGTGGAGCAGGTGAGAAAAATGAGTCCCGTATCAAGTCAAGTGACAGCTTTTATAAATGATGTTCAGAGAGGGATGAGCCTGCATGAAAGAGGTGATGTTTGAGTAGAGGAAAGCACGTACTTTAAAACTCCTGAAGCTGAGTCCATCAATATGCATACACTTTAGTTCTTTAGCTTGTGTTGATCCCTTGATGAATTACACTCATTTAAAATGGGAAATAGCCCAATAAATACTCTATATAAAGCACAATACCTTAAAGGAAGACAGCATGAGGAATAATAACAATAATATTTTAAACCTGGCTGTGCTAGCTTGACATCCATCAAAGTAATACCCCTAAATAGGTTAAGTTGTACAATGATAAACTTACTAAGGCTGACAAGACACAGAGGTCACCAGGATTTAAAAAAAAAAAGAAAAAAGAAGGGAAAGGAAACTCACTTTCTGAGTAGGAAAATAAAATTTGATTTGGGCAGAGTTTATAACAAAACTGAAAATTAGTTATTTTCAGTTCAGTTCAGTTCAATTACTTAGTCTTGTCTGACTCTTTGCGACCCCATGAACTGCAGCATGCCAGGCCGTCCTGTCCATCACCAGCTCCCAGAGTTTATTCAAACTCACGTCCATTGAGTCGGTGATGCCATCCAACCATCTCATCCTCTGTCGTTCCCTTCTCCCGCTGCCTTCAATCTTTCCCAGCATCAGGGTCTTTTCAAATAGTCAGTTCTTCACATCTGGTGGCCAAAGTATTGAAGTTTCAGCTTCAGCCCTTCCAATGAATATACAGAAGTGATTTCCTTTAGGATGGACTGGTTGGATATCCTTACAGTCCAAGAGACTCTCAAGAGTTTTCTCCAACACTACAGTTCAAAAACATCAATGCTTCGGTTCTCAGCTTTCTCATAGTCCAACTCTCACATCCATACATGACTACTGGAAAAACCATAGCTTTGACTGGACAGATCTTTGTTGGCAAAGTAATATCTCTGCTTTTTAATATGCTGTCTAGGTTGGTCATAACTTTACTTCCAAGGATCAAATGTCATTTAATTTCATGTCTGCAGTCACCACTTGATTTCTTTCAATATGTGTCAAATTTTCTTAAAATAAATACCCTAATTTATAGGACAATGTGTAGAATTCCTAGCCCCAGCCAATGGATAATTATAATTCACTGCTATTTAGTTCAACCAAATTTTCAATATTCAGATAATATTTTAGTGTTATTGTCAAAGAATCAAATTCATGTCTTAATGATGTAATGATAGAGCTCAGAGGAAATGACTGAATGAGATGATGTTGTTGTTTTCATAATATTACAGTGGAAGAGGGAGAGTAGTTTTCATTTTAGGATCTGGTGCTCAAACTTACTCTTATTTTCCACATAGCTTTAGGCAAGCATTTTTATCTTTTTAATCCTGAATCTCACCATGCAAAAAGAGACTAGTAACTAATTGCCAGCTCTGCCTATCTAAAAAAATGGTGACATACATCAGGCAAAATGGTTGGTGGTAAAATCACTTTGCAAGTTCTATAACCTTATACGAATATATATACACACACACATACACACACAGATTCCTCATATGTGTATATATATATATATACACACACACACACAGGTTAATTAAATTTGTGTTGACATATTATTTAATAATAAGCTTAAGGGGAAAAATGCAAGGCTTTGGCTTTTTTTGACTAGAGGCCATAAAAGCAATATTAATAGAATTCATGTTCATCACACAATTTGGAACAGTTTTTGCAAACCAACACTTTTTTAAAGGTTTCACTTCAATGTGCTAAGCTTTATATTGTCAAACTTAAAAGGAATAATTTTCTTTTAGGTTTATATCTCCATATACTATTTCTTCTCTAAAACCACATGGAACAACACTAATAAAAGCTGCAGTTGCAATAGCACCTTTGACACAACCTAGTGTGGGCATAATTAATATTACATACAAATATAATCTCGAAATACTGCCTCAAGCTCACTGATTAATTGTTCTGAAAATGATAGGGTATGTTTCCTTTAGGCCAAACCATCAGGAAAAATTTTAATTGTCCTTTAATAGAAATCATACAGTATTTTTAGTCTAGAGAAAACAGAGTCTGTGGGAACCACCTTCTTCTACCCATGTCTTGGCAATGGGAACTAGTATCCCAGATCAAGACTATTTACTGATCCCCATGGCAACGAAGTGCTTTATCTTGCATCAATCCTCATATCATAAGGATACAACAGTTCTTTAACATGGTATCTTAACCTTAAAATAGAAATCTTGACATGAAATACAAGTGCTTTAAATAGAAAAAAATTTGTATAAAATGTTGCTGCAATACTAGAAATTCTCAAGTAGCCTTTTCATCAGATTTTCATTTTTTGAGTAAATCCTCTATCATTTCTGAGTAGAGACACTGAACCTTTCAGAGAAACAACTGAGTTAAAGTTATGCCTTGAAATTTGTTACTTGGCAGCAATATTAAATGGAGTGTAACACTGTGGGGGCTTTGAATGGTGTCCTTCATAACACATGTAGCAACAGTCTATGGAGATGTTGTCTAGGTGCAAGAGTTGCCTTGGTTTAGGGATCATTACTCTCATATTTCCCAGGTTTGCAACAAGAAATTAAATCCCTAAAAACTTCATCTACGGTGGGGCTTGATCATTTTCCAGGTTGCTTGATGTATTAAAAGCATACTGGCTAAGAATCCAAATAACAACAACAGAAGATTGAATTATACACATAAATCATTTTAGGGTCTTCAGTAGAAAAATGCTATATGAATACCAACTAGTGATTTATTATTTTATTTTATGGTCAGGCCTGGCACTTTTTAAATCTACAGGGTCACACACACGCTTTAACAAAATGAGTGTTCCGTTAGAACATACTTCTGTACAACTACATTATAATTTTTGTTTGAGAGAGTGTAGGTGGTGGTACAGATATCCTACTTCCCTTTGACAGCTTCCCCTCTGATTTTTCAAATGCATTAACACTCAGGAGGTAAAACTGAAATACTTTTTATATTTCAGAGCCATTCTTTTTTAAGATTGCAAATGATTTTTAGATCAAGGTCGAACGAGCTGCAACTAGATGTGTCATTCATTGATATTTTTTAGTAGAGATTTAACATTTCTATGCATTTTAACACCCTCTTTTGGTAATGAAAGCATTGGGAACCAGCTCTCTCAGCTCTCTCTTGAAAGCCTGCTGTTCTTTCTCATTTTTCAAGTGTTTCGTGAACAAAAAAGTAACTTGGCATTGTCGTTGAGAGGAGTGTTTCAATACTCTGGACCCACTGATTGTGCTCTGAGTCATTTGGCTCTGCCCTTTGCATTATAAAGGCAACCAGATGAAAAAGAGTGTTGTACATTTAGGCAAGGTCAGAACAGTTCCAACAAGTAGAAAATCTGCCCAGGCTCCAGCTTGCCTCCCCAAGTTCTAAAATAAGTACCTTTTTTTCCTACTGAAATTGTCTAGTGAAAGTGCTGGTTGGGAAGGATTGGGTGAAGAAAGTAAATGACTTTTAATCTCACTGAAGTAAAGAATTTCATCTTATCCATATTCATATTCCATGTGGTAACTGGCCCAATCAGTGCCTTACATAATTATAAGAACCGAAAAAGGAACAGGGTAAAATTTCTGAATCATCAAATAGGTTTTTTCTGTTATATAAACAGGAGGAGGGTTTTTATTTTTTTTTAATTATATTGATAAGAAAACCCTAAAAGAAAGCACAAAGCATAAATTTGGGGAATATGACTTTCATAGGTATGTATTTGTATTTGTCTGTCTCTGTGTCTATATGTGGATATGAACATAGAGTATGACTATAAAATAATGAGGCTTAAAAAACACATATTTTGGACAATATCTTTATATTGCAGTGAACTTTAATTTACATAAAGTATGCTAAAGTGCTTTGCAAACTCCTAAAGTGGTATTCAAATAGAAAGTGTTGCAATTTTAGATTGTTCAAAAACAAATAATTAATTGAGCAGTTCATATGGTCTATTGCAATAAAATTGTCACCTTGGTACAAACCAGGAAGAATGAAATGACTTGGCTCAAAGCTATATAACTACAGAAAAGGGAGAACAACTAATATAAAAAATTAATGGCCAAGCCTATTAAAGACCATTTAATAATGAAGCATTCTTACCTGTCCAATACATAATTTGACTTTGGAATATATTGCTTCTTTTATCTGAAAGAGCCATTTTTATCATTATAATTCAAAAACATGACAGCTCAGAAACTGCCGTTAATAAGAAGAATAAACTGAAGAACTTTATTCCTCCTCCACAGACAGGATTGAATGCAGCAGTATGGATGCAGTAGCAGAAAAAGAAGGAAAACAAGATACAGTCTCAATAACTTCATACCTGGAGTCATCATTGATTGTGTACTTATTCTCAGCTGCCATCACCCAGTCTCACAGCTGGACACCTTCATTCAAAATAAACCTTCAGTTCTTCATGGCTCCCTAGCAGTTTGCTGCCATTGCCAGCTGTTTCTTGATCAGAGCACATTGCTTTAAGATTTGCCTCTTTAGGTCCTTAGAGCAACTGCACACACACAGGAATACTTTGAAGCATTTTATGATACTTACCAGTGATATTTGACCCTGTAACAAATTAAAAACAAATCACACTGACTAATTCCACCTCTGAAGAGCTGCGGTATCCATCTTCGACTTCTATGGTGGCTCAGTGATAAAGATCCACCTGCAATGCAGGAGATGTGGGTTCAGTCCCTGGGTCATGAAGATCCCTGGGGTAGGAAATGACAACCCACTCCAGTATTCTTGCCTGGGAAATCCCATGGACAGAGGAGTCTGGTGGGCTAAAGTACATGGGATCACAAAGAGTAGGATACAACTGAGTAGGAAACAACAACAGTTTCCATTTACCTGTATCTGTGGATAAGACATTGTTTTTTGGGCCAAAAATTTTCTCTCTCCACTACGGTTAAAATTTTACGTGCAGGATGAAAAGACCAAGAAAAGTAAAGTGATTTACTGAACTTGTTTCATTTAGAAAGTGGTCTCATTAAAGTAACTTATAGATAGTTCTGACATACCTTAACATAAGTGCTGGTTTGGAAAAATATACATCTTCATGTAACCTCTGTGCATTTTTCTAAACACTTGTCTGTGACTTTTTCCTGAGTTAACGAATAGCTTAGATGACACATATAATAATTGATGGGCTTAGATGGCTCTGATGAGGCTCTGGGCACGGATAGATCCTATGAAATGTTTTGTAACCTGAAATTTTTGCAAAGTCTCTTCACTTTTTCTTTGGGACCAATAGCCAAGTGTGTTTGAAGAAATGCTTTCCTACCTTTATAGCCCCATCATTACCACTCACTTACCCCAAGTTAGTATCAGCCTCACTGGATTTAATCTTGTCCCAGCCAGCTTGACAGGATGCTCTCTCATTCATCACTGCCTTTAAATCACCCTCCTTGCAAATATATGTATATTAAATTATATATAATATTCATTATATATAAATATTAATATATAATTTAATATATATATTGTGTGCATGCCAAGTCCCTTCAGTTGTGTCCAACTCTGTGACCCTATGGACTGTAGCCCTCTGTCCATGGGATTCTCCAGACAAGAATACTGGAGTGGGTTGCCATGCCCTACTCCAGGGGATCTTCCTGAACAAGGGATCAAACCTGTATCTCATGTCTCCAGCATTGACAGGCGGGTTCTTTACAGTAAGTGCCACTTTGGAGAGAAAGAGAGAGAGAGTGTGCATGTGTGTGTGTGTGTGCGCACACACGCATGTGTATTCCCTGGGGCCCGACTATCCTATTGAGAGAGAATGGTAATAAGGCATTCTCTGCTCAGTTGTCCAACAACTCTAGTCAAAATACCTTGAAATTGCTTACCCTAATTTTAGTTCATCTCTTTAAGCTCTGCCTGCTATAACTCAAAAAATCTATGTCCCCAAAAACCCACATCTTCATTGTACTTTATTTTAGCGTTAATATCGCTGCCTGTTCCACAGAGATAAGCTCATAGACATAATGGTGCTTAATGAGGCTGTCTATATAGGAATTTAGAACAGACTTTAAATGATACACTATTACAATTAGTAAAGCTTTTTAACCAATGATTTTTAATAGCATCTGGTGAAAAATAATCTTATTAATAGCAAAATCTGAGAGAACTAAGAGAAGTATACTTAATATTTCTTTACAAAATCATTTATTTCTTTATGAAGTCATTTATTTAGGAACAGAACACTATGTTAGGTATTATAGATTACAAAGTACATAATGGGCTCAGTTCTGAAGTCAGAAAGATTCTAATCCACTTTGAAAAGGAGAATCTACAGTCCCAATAGACAGCAAGAAATAATTTAATACTGTTTCATTTTCCTTATTTTTTAAATGAAATAAGAACTAAATTGTCTAATAATCATAATGTTCTACCATAACCATGGGTTTCCCTAGTAGCTCAGACAGTAAAGCATCTGCCTGCAATGCAGAAGACCTGGGTTCAACCCCTGGATCAGGAAGGTCCCCTGGAGAAGGAAATGGCAGGCAACTCACTCCAGTATTCTTGCCTGGAGAATCCTCATGTACAGAAGAGCCTGGTGGACTACAATCCATGGGGTTGCAAAGAGTCAGACACAACTGAGCAACCAACACACACACACACACACACCACCACCACCATGGAAGGGACATCCTCATATGTCACACGAAGGCAGAGAGTGTCATTGGGCACCTATGATGGGCTATACGCCTTGGCACCCAGAAGGAACTTGAGATGGCTTCAGGCTTTTTATTCTTTTGTTTGGGGGCTCATAAGTAGAATCTTTGCACTGTTCACTCAAGAAGGCTTTCTTCTCTCTCCTTGCTATTCTCTGGAGTACAACTCACTCCAGTATTCTTGCCTGGAGAATCCTCATGTACAGAAGAGCCTGGTGGACTACAATCCATGGGGTTGCAAAGAGTCAGACACAACTGAGCAACCAACACACACACACACACACACCACCACCACCATGGAAGGGACATCCTCATATTCACACGAAGGCAGAGAGTGTCATTGGGCACCTATGATGGGCTATACGCCTTGGCACCCAGAAGGAACTTGAGATGGCTTCAGGCTTTTTATTCTTTTGTTTGGGGGCTCATAAGTAGAATCTTTGCACTGTTCACTCAAGAAGGCTTTCTTCTCTCTCCTTGCTATTCTCTGGAGTTCTGCATTCAGTGGGTATATCTTACCCTTTCTCCTTTGCCTTTTGCTTCTCGTCTTTTCTCAGCTTATTTGTAAGCCCTCCTCAGGCAGCCAGTTTGCCTTCTTGCATTTCTTTTCCTTAAGGATGGTTTTGGTCACCACCTCCTGTACAATGTTATGAACCTCCATCAGTAGTTCTTCAGGTACTTTGTATACCAGATCTAGTCCCTTGAATCTATTCGACACTGCCACTGTACATTCATAAGGGATTTGCTTTAGATCATAACTGAATGGCCTAGTGGATTTCCCTACTTTCTTCAACTAGAGCCTGAATTTTGCAATATGAAGCTGATGATCTGAGCCACAGTCAGCTCTAGGTCTTGAATTTGCTGACTATGTAGAGCTTCTACATCTTTGGCTGCAAAGAATATAATCAACCTGATTACAGTACTGACCATCTGGTGATATCAATGTGTAGCGTCGTCTCATATGTTATTGGAAGAGGGTATTTGCTATGATCAAAGCATTCTCTTGGCAAACTCTGTTAGCCTTTGCCTGCTTTATTTTGTATTCCAGGGCCATACTTGCCAGTTACTCCAGGTATTTCTTGACTTCCTACTAAAGTGAGTGACGCAAACACATAGAGAAAAATGATAGAGTTAGAAAAACTAGAGATCTCCTTAAGAAAATTGGAGTTACTAAGGGAATATTTCACGCAAAGATAGGTACAATAAAGAACAAAAATGGCAAGGATCTACCAGAAATAAATGAGATTAAGAAAAGGTGGCAAGAACACACAGTTCAGCTCAGTTCAGTCGCTCAGTTGAGTCCAACTCTTTGCCACCCCGTGAATCGCAGCACACCAGGAGGAGGCACCAGGTACTCGGTTGTTTTATAGAGTCCGTGGAATTGCAGAGGTGCTGATAGGTTTGGGGAACATTCCCTGTGCAAAGGCCCTGTCCAGTTACTCACTGGAGGGTTAATCTGGCGTCTCCTTTTTGCTGCCATCGGCAGGCTCTGTGGTCTCTTGTTTGAATGTAATTTCCTGGGACAGCTATGCCCCCGTAATAGGGGGGTTTGATGTCATAACATAACCAGCAACTGCGAGTCAGGTCTGGGCCAGTGGAATTTAGGACCCGATAGGTGTGGATTATCATATCAAATAACCGGTCCTGATCGTCTTTAATGTTAGGTCCCGTAAGGCTAACCCGAGGGGAGCTGTTTGTGCTAGTAATGTAGGGCCCGGGAGGCGTTCGGGTAGGTTTTGAGCGGGGGTGTGGGCAGGCCGAATGGGGGCGTGGGTAGGCTCCCGTGGCACTAAGACTGAATTGGGCCCTATGCCCTGATTTGGGCCAATCTGTATGGGTCCTACTTTCAACCTGACGGTAAACAGCAACCCATTATCATATCCTGACTGATATAGCCGGAGGCCCCAGGATTGTCTGGCTTCCCAACTGGGGAACTTTTTTCCTTCAGTTGAGAATTTAAGCCTCACCGGATTGCAAAGAAAGTTCATACAAGGCCCAGTTATGAGGGACTCCCTTCCCTGTCCCCCAGTTGACCAAGTGGGCCCTGGAACACAACCCAAGGTAATCAAGTCACCACGAATAGGGAGCTCCCAATTGACCACCCTGTTGACTGGCATCCCCAAGCAGCGCAGTAAAACTTGTCAGCGCCCCCACAGTTACTGACGGTCGGTCTCCCGGTCCCGTCTCCCTCCAGGGCACACATAGAAGGGAGTTTCCCGTGAGCGTGCCCGTTGGATGCAGTGGCTGCATCCAGGCCCTGCGTTAGTGGGAGGGGGGCGAGTATTGCACCTATTAGTGCTAGCCCCACATTCGGGCTTCCGGGTGTCTTTACCTCCCATTCGCCGACGTCCCAAGATCCCGTGGCCAGAAGACAGAGGTCGAATTCCAAGTCCGGCCACCAGGTGTTTTTGGGATGAGTGGCTGAGGTGGAGTTAATTACTTCTCCTGTAGTTGCGCTTAGAATCATCCAAGTGAGGTTCATTGGTTGATGAGGGTTAGCGGCAGCACTAAGCCGTAGGGACAACAGCATAAACAGTACTTTTATCGCCTTTGTAGCTTGAGTTTGAGTGGATTTGTTTTGTCCAGCTTGGTCTTCCATTGAGGGAGGAACTCTTCCTTAGGGCGAGCAGGTCCACAGGCCATACGTGGGTGTAGTGAACCCAAGTGGATATGCCATCAACTCTGAGAGCAGTGGGTGTCAAGACAACTGGGAAGGGCCCTTTCCACCTGGGCTCTAGGGTCTTTTGATGATGGCGGTGCATGTACACCCAGTCTCCTGGCCAGTAGCAGTGGGGTTCAGGTGGAGGGCCTGATTCATATAATGCCTTGAGCCTCTTCCACATGTCCCTGTGGGAGTATTATAAGGACCGGAGACAAAGAGTAATCTTTGATCATCTATTTCTTTTACACCTCTGTTTTTAGGTTAGGAATTATTGGGAGAGGTATCCCATACATAATTTCGAAGGGAGTAAGTCCCAGTTGGTAGGGGGAGTTTCACACCTGGTATAGGGCAAAGAAGAGGAGAGCCACCCCGTCCCCACCAGTCTCAGCAGCTAGTTTTGTTAATGTTTCTTTGAGTGTCCTATTCATCCTTTCTACTTGTCCTGAGCTCTGGAGCCTATAAGCGCAATGTAACTTCCACCTAGCCCCCAAAGCCCGGGCTACCTCCTGGCTTACCTGAGATAGGAGGGCTGGCCCATTGTCCGACCCCACCTGTGCAGGAAACCCGAACGGTGGCAAGATGTCTTCAATCGGCTTTCTGGCCACCACCTGTGCCGTTTCTCTCTTGGTGGGGAAGGCTTCTACTCACCCTGAGAAGGTATCTATGAACACCAGTAGATATCTGTATCCATATTTACTCGCTTCACCTCAGTGAAGTCCACCTCCCAGTATGCTCCTGGCCAACTCCCGCGTTCTCTAGACCCGTGGTTGGCTGGGTGACGGGCAGCGTTGGTGAGCTGGCAGGCCTTGCAGGTTGATACGATATTTTCTGTCGTCGATCTGACGTCTCTCATGGTGATCCTGGTGTGTCTAGTCAGGTCCTGCATATTGTGGGTTCCCAGGTGAGTGGCGTGATGCATCCTCAGTAACACCTGCTTTCTTAGTTCCTCTGGGAGGATCAGGGAGCTGTCCACTGCCCGCCACCACCCGGCCAGTTGTCATAGGCACACTTTTTATCCAGTCTAAGTCTCTTGGTGAGTAGTTGGGTGGAGCTGGCAGGACAGGGCTCCCGGGGTCGGGCAGCTGAAGGGTGGCTCCGTCACGGGGCCCTGGGCTGCACCTCGGGCTGCTCTTTCTGCCGAACTGTCTCCCTTTGAGGTCCGGGTGTCTGACTTTCGGTGTCCCGGGCAGGGTATTACGGCTGGTTTGTTAGGAAGCCACAATGCCACGAGGAGGGCTTTTATTTCTTTGTTTTTGGTCGTTTTACCCTCGGCCGTGAGGAGTCCTCTCTTGGCCCCATGTATATGGGCAGTAGCAAAGGTGTATTGGCTATCGGTGATGATGTTAAGTTTTTTGTCCTTCCCCAACTTTTGTTGGGGCGATTAGTTCAGCCCTTTGAGCCGAAGTGCCTGGAGGTAGTGCTTCAGCCCACATGAAGGTTTGTTAGGAAGCCACAATGCCGCGAGGAGGGCTTTTATTTCTTTGTTTTTGGTCGTTTTACCCTCGGCCGTGAGGAGTCCTCTCTTGGCCCCATGTATATGGGCAGTAGCAAAGGTGTATTGGCTATCGGTGATGATGTTAAGTTTTTTGTCCTTCCCCAACTTTTGTTGGGGCGATTAGTTCAGCCCTTTGAGCCGAAGTGCCTGGAGGTAGTGCTTCAGCCCACATGATTTGAGTTTCCATGGTTACGGCTGCCCCTGCTTACCTGAGCCCATCAGACGAAACTGCTCCCATCCGTATACCAGGTGACTTCAGCATCCGCTAGAGGGCGATCTTGTAAGTCCTCTTGCGTCCCATGTACCTGGGCTAGTATGTCACTGTAGACATGGATCGGGACTTCCAAATCCGGGTTAGGAAGCAGTGTAGCCGAATTGAGAGCAGTCGGCTGGAGAAAGATGAGTCTGGAGGGGTTTAGCAGTAGTCCCTGGCAGTGGGTCCGCCGAGTGTTGCTGACCCACCTATCTGGGGGTTCAGTACGCCCTCAGTGGCATGGGGGGCGGTGATACGCAGCTCTTGGGGCCACTGCTGCAATCACGCGGAGGCATGGGGGCCAGCCTGACGCCACGGGGCCTAGGTGTTTAGACAAGTGAGCCACCGGCCGCTTCTAGGGTCCCAGATGCCGCATCAGTACCCCTTTTGCCACTCCTTGTTCTTCATCTACACACAGGAGAAAGCGTTTTGTAACATCGGGCAACCCTAGGGTGGGGGCTGACAGCAGGGCTGTTTCAATAGTCCTGAAAGCGGTCTCCATCTGCTCCATCCAACTGAAAGGGGTGCTACTTTTTGTGGCTTCATATAACGGTTTAGCCAGTTCCGCATAATTTGGGATCCAAAGACGGCAGAAACCAGCAGACCCCAAAAATTCTCTCACCCTTCCAGGTGAATCTGGGGTAGGGATTTGAGCACTGCTCCATCCAACTGAAAGGGGTGCTACTTTTTGTGGCTTCATATAACGGTTTAGCCAGTTCCGCATAATTTGGGATCCAAAGACGGCAGAAACCAGCAGACCCCAAAAATTCTCTCACCCTTCCAGGTGAATCTGGGGTAGGGATTTTGAGCACCATCTCCTTTTGTGCCTCTGACAGCCACCTCTGTCCTTTCTTTAATACATACCCTAAGTAGGCGACCTCTGGTTGGCATATCTGAACCTTTCTGGCTGAGGCTTGGTGCCCTAATTTTCCAAGGGTCCACAGTAGTTCTCGGGGGTGCCCACAAGGCAAGTCTGTTGGTCCTTTGCTGCAATGAAGAGGTCATCTACATGTTGTAACAAGGTTAGTTGGGGGTGTTGTTGTCTGATCTCACCCAGGTCCTCATGGAGGCCCCGTCGAGGATGGTGGGGGAATTCTTGAATCCCTGTGGCAGCCGAGTCCAGGCCAGCTGGCCGTTGATTCCTTCTTTCGGGTCGGACTATTCAAAGGCAAAAAGCTCCTGGTTTCTGGGCACCAGGGGAAGGCTAAAGAAAGCGTCCTTTAAATCTAGGACTGTATACCAGTGATGGTCTGGTGGGAGTGAGCTCAGGAGGTTGTATAGGTTCAGCACCATAGGATGAATATCTAAAACTCGGTGGTTGACTTCTCGTAAATCCTGTACTGGCTGATAGTCATGAGAATTTGGTTTTTTGACAGGGAGCAGGGGGGTGTTCCAGGCTGACTG
Organism: Madoqua kirkii; assembly: GCA_006408675.1. Classification (NCBI taxonomy): domain Eukaryota; kingdom Metazoa; phylum Chordata; class Mammalia; order Artiodactyla; family Bovidae; genus Madoqua; species Madoqua kirkii. The sequence goes on along the minus strand of SJYC01148976.1, from coordinate 2,520 downwards.
GCAGAGTCTCAAGATTTTCTGGGCTAGGAGCCTACAGATATGGGGGGAGACCCTGTCGGGCCTCCAGGGTCGGGGTATTGTCGGACCCAGACGGGGTTGGCCCCCGGCTTGAGATCTATATATATAGGAGGGCGGTGTCCAGCCAAACTGGTTCCCACTGTCTCGGCCCACGCATTAACTTCTTGTAAATCCTGTACTGGCTGATAGTCATGAGAATTTGGTTTTTTGACAGGGAGCAGGGGGGTGTTCCAGGCTGACTGGCAGAGTCTCAAGATTTTCTGGGCTAGGAGCCTACAGATATGGGGGGAGACCCTGTCGGGCCTCCAGGGTCGGGGTATTGTCGGACCCAGACGGGGTTGGCCCCCGGCTTGAGATCTATATATATAGGAGGGCGGTGTCCAGCCAAACTGGTTCCCACTGTCTCGGCCCACGCATTAGGGAATTTGTCTAGCCATTTTTGAATGTCCGCTTGGGGGAGTGCCAGTTTTTGGTGCAACTGATATTCATCTTCTAATTGAATGGTCAGTACTTGAATCCGTCTGCTCAACTGGTCAAGTATTTTAGTTTCCCTGGGGAGGAAGTGAATTTGGGCCCCCATTTTGATCAGTAGGTCTCTTCCCAACAGTGGGAAGGGGCATTCCGGAACGACCATGAGAGAGTGGGATACCGGCCCACACCCAGGTCCCCTGATCTTCGGGTAGTCCATTGCTATTGTTTCATTCCAGCAGCCCCCTGCACCCAAGAGGTCTTTCCGGCCAGTTTTCCCTGGGGCTCTAGCAAAACCGAATGTTGAGCCCCCATATCAACAAGGAAGTCAATTGGGGTCCCCTCCACTCTTAGGGTAACCCTGGGTTCGGGGAGGGGCACCGAACCCCATCTTCCCTAATCGCTCAGTTCTTTGACAGCCAGGATGGGGGTCTTTCGTGGTCCCCTCTTTTTCTTAGGGCATTCCTTGGCCCGATGTCCTTCCTCTTTACAATAGGCACATTGGTTCTTCCCTAGCGCTGGTTGCATACGGGGACAACTCTCACCTTCAGCATCCAGGCGGCGCAACTGGCGCTCCCTCCCTCCCGAGTCAGGAGCTGCTGCGGCCAGCAGGATGCTTGCCATGCTACGGGTTTGGCCATCTGACGCTTTGGCTTCTTTTTCCTCGGGAGTTTCTCGGGTGTTGTGGACTCTTTCTGCTACTGTTATTAACTCCTGGATACTCTTTTCACCCAGGCGTTCTAGTTTTTCTAACTTCTTCCTAATGTCGAGGGCTGCTTGGTTGACAAAATGCGTTATTAAAGCAGCCCGAGTGCCTTCTGCTTCTGGGTCTATGGGGGTGTACTGTCTAAAGGCCTCCATCAGCCTCTCCAGGAAGGCAGCTGGACCCTCAGTGGGGCCCTGCTGAACATCTCCCACTCTAGCTAGGTTAGTGGGTTTCCGTGCAGCTGCCTTAAGCTCCCCCCACCCCCAATCCCCAAAAGAGTCTGGCGGTAGACCTGGAGCCTCTCCTTACCTTGTGCCGTATTATAATCCCAGTCAGGTTGCGATAAAGGAAAAGAGGTGTTAATTTCATCTGTATTAGTGGTGGGTTCTCCATTTGCCCCTGGGACCCTTTTACGGGCCTCATTCTATATTCTCTCTCTCTCTTCCATGGTGAAGAGAATCTGGAGCACCTACTGACAGTCGTCCCAGGTGGGCTGATGAGTAAAAAGCACAGTCTCTAGAAGGTTAGTTAGATCTCTAGGGTTGTCTGAGAACTTAGCATTCTGGGATCTCCAGTTATGTAGGTCACTAGTAGAGAAAGGCCAATATTGATGAGGTTGGTTTCCTTCCTTATCGGGGGGCTGGCCACCCATAAGGGGAGGGCAACGGTTGAGTCTGCTGGCCCCTCCGGGGACATGGCTCACCTATGGCGAGTATTTTGTGTGGGCCCCACTTCCTGTGTTTCAGCCCTGGGTGGAGGGATGGCCGGGGCCCACGGTGGTTCGGGGGGTTGGTAAGAGGGAGAAAAGAGAAGTTATTCTGTTCCCCTCTGCAAGATGGGGTATAGCAGCACCACTGGTTCAGGCTCCTTGGGATTCTTCAGGTTCTTTCCTACACGTGTCACCAACACCTGAGGGGTAGAAAATCCCTGTTGAGGCAAAAAAGGTTTTACCAAAGGAGGGGGGTGCAATATGATATTTCCCCATACTATGACACAGGGAACTTGGTCAGGGTGTCCAATCCATGGTTGGAAGATAATATTCTAGACTCGGTGTACAGTTCCCAAGTCAAAGGTGTCTTCTGAGGGCCAGCCTACATGGAAGATCAGCCATTCTGCTCTGCAAAAAGTGATTATTTTTTTAAATTTCTACACTGAGGTCATGAGTGCACATCTTGACCTCCTTAAAATGGTCAGTGATCAGAGATAGAGGCGTAGGGCTAGATTGACGTTGTCCCATCGTTCCTGAATCAGTCAGATGTTGGTAAATTAACACAGACAATAGGGACAGCCACACAGACAGACAGAGAGACAGGAGAAATAGACCTCCG
>SJYC01148975.1:0-11558 GCA_006408675.1 Madoqua kirkii | reverse complement strand
ACACCTACCATCTTACTTGGGTTTCTCTTACCTTGGGTGTGGAATATCTCTTCACGGCTGCTCCAACAAAGTGCAGCCACTGCTCCTTACCTTGGACAAGGGGTATCTCTTCACCACTGCCATTCCTGACTTCCAACATGGGATAGCTCCTCTAGGCCCTCCTGCGCCTGCGTAGCCACTGCTAGGACGTGGGATCGCCCCTCCCGGCTGCTGCCCCTGGCCTCAGACTTGGTAGCTCCTCTTGGCTGCCGCCCTTCGGGCATGGGGTCCTCCCAGCTTCTGCCCCCGACCTCGGACGTGGGGTAACTCTTTTCAGCCACGCTTAGTGCATGGGCCGCAGCCACCCGCGCTTCAGAACTGTACAAAAAAATCTCTTAATGACCCAGATAACCATAATGGTATGTCACTTACCTAGAGCCAGACATCTTGCAGTGTGAAGTCAAGTGGGCCAAGGGAAGCACTACTACAAACAAAGCTAGAGGAGATGGAATTCCAACTGAGCTATTTTGAATCCTAAAATAGTATGCTGTTAAAGGGTTGGATTCAATATGCCAGCACACTTGGAAAACTCAGCAGTGGCCATAGGACTGATAAAGGTCAGTTTTCTTTCCAATCCCTAAGAAAGGCAATGCCAAAGAATGTTCAAGTTAAAGTACAATTACACACATTTCACATGCTAGTAAAATCTCTACAAACAAAGCTAGAGGAGATGGAATTCCAACTGAGCTATTTTGAATCCTAAAATAGTATGCTGTTAAAGGGTTGGATTCAATATGCCAGCACACTTGGAAAACTCAGCAGTGGCCATAGGACTGATAAAGGTCAGTTTTCTTTCCAATCCCTAAGAAAGGCAATGCCAAAGAATGTTCAAGTTAAAGTACAATTACACACATTTCACATGCTAGTAAAATCATGCTCAAAATCCTTCAAGCTAGGCTTCAGCAGTATGTGAACTGAGAACTTCCAGATGTATAAGCTGGACTTAGAAAACGCAGAGGAATCAGAAATCACTTGCCAACATCCGTTAGATCATAGAAAAAGCAAGGGAATTCCAAAAAACCATCTGCTTGTGCTTTATTGACTACTTTAAAGCTTTTGACTGTGTTGATCACAACAAACTGTAGAATATTCTTAAAGAGATGGGAATATCAGACCACCTTACAAGCCTCCTGAGAAACCTGTATGCAGGACAAGAAGCAACAGTTAGAACTGGACATGAAACAATAGACTGGTTCAAAACTGGGAAAGTAGTATGTCAAGACTGAATATTGTCACTCTGTTTATTTAACTTATATGCAGAGTACATCATATGAAATGAAGGGCTGGATTATTCACAAGCTGGAATCAAGATTGCTGGGAGAAATATCAACAATCTCAGATATGCAGATGATATCACTTTAATGGCAGAAAATGAAGAGGAACTAAAAAAACCTCTTGATGAAAATGAAAGAGGAGAGTGAAAAAGCTGGCTTAAAACTGAACATTCAAAAAAACGAAGATCATGGCATCTGATCCTATCACCTCATGGCAAATAGATGAGGAAAAAGTGGAAATTGATAGATTTCATTTTTGGGGCTCCAAAATCAATGGGGACAGTGACTGTAGCCACAAAATTAAGAGATGCTTACTCCTTGGGAGAATAGCTATAACAAACCTAGACAGTATATTAAAAAGAAGAGACATCACTTTGCCAACAAAGGTCCATATAGTCAAAGCTGTGATTTTTCCAGTAGTCATGAATGGATGTGAGAGTTGGGCCATAAAGAGGGCTGAGTGCCGAAGAATTGATGCTTTCAAACTGTGGTTCTGGAGAAGACTCTAGACAGACCTTGACAGCAAGGAGATTAAACCAGTCAATCCTAAAGGAAGTCAACCCTGAATATCTGTTGGAAAAGGTGTTGCTGAAGCTCTAATATTTCGGATTCCTGTCATGAAGTGCCAACTCAATGGAAAAGACCCTGATGCTAGGAAATATTGAAGCAAGAGGAAGAGGTGGCAGAAGACGAGATGGTTGGATGACATCACTGACTCAAAGGACACGAGTTTGGGCAAACTCTGGAAGATAGTGAAGGGACAGGGAAGGCTGGTATGCTGCAGTTCATGGGATCACAAAGAGTTGGACAAGACTTAGCAACTGACCTACAACAACAAGTAGAACCTTGAACAATAACTTGGCAGCTAATAACAAAATGTTTCTTATAAAGCATGGGACATGAGTTTGGAAAGAAGCGGAGGCAAGAGGGCCTGTCATTTGCAAATGGCATAAAATAAGAAAATCAAACCCTGCAAAGAGAACAAAAATGAAATGGATTTACCCAAAATCATCTTCTTGGATACTGCCAGCTCAGTTAGAGTCAAGTTTCCAATAACAACTTCAAATCACCAAATCACGTAATCTGAAATACAAGGATGCATAACACAAATAATCAAATATTTTAACAATAAACACAGCAAGTAAATTTAATATGCCTGTTATATAGGGCTAGAATTATTATATTATAGAATTATTTAAGAGACCTCTTAGATGCAATCTATTATCTTAAGTACAATGATTCTGCTTTCCAATGCTCTGGGCAGAATTTAAACAAGCCAGAAATCATATTAGAATAGCAGATCAATTTTCAAACCAGCTGAAGCCCCAGCACTTCATTCTGATTTACAGTATTGGGTTAGCTTCAGGTGTACTACAAAGTGATTCCGTTATGCATGTTCTAAGTTGCTTCAGTCATGACCTACTCTTTGTGACCCCAGAGACTATAGCCCTCTAGTCTCCTCTGACCATGAGACTCTCCAGGCAAGAATAACAGAGTGAGTGGTGATGCCCTCCTCCAGGGTATCTTCCTGACCCAGGGATCGAACCCATGCCTCTTACATCTACCTGCATTGGTAGGTGAGTTCTTTACCACTCATGCCACCTGGGAAGCCTATCCATATGCAATACCTTTCTTTTTCAAATTTTTTTCTCATATTGCTTATCACAGACAATTGAATATAGTTCCCTGTGCTATACAATGGGTCCTTGTTGGCTATCTGTTTTAAATTTTGTGTGTATATGTTAGCTCCAATCTCAGCAATTTCAACAATGCCATAACTCCTCCAATTAACCCATTCAAAATCAAAAAGCTGATAAGCTTGCCATTTGAGGGGTTTTGGGTTCCGCTATCCCCTACAATCACCCCAAGAATCAACCACAGTGGACCCCTCACAACTAGCCAAACATATTCTATACCATGTTGCTTCTCAGCTATCACTCCAACACTTTTGTCTGCCTGAAATCCCTGCCTTCTTACCATTATTCACTCAGGGTCTCAGGACACATGTACTTGGTATGTGATTTATGCTCGTCTCAGCCCTATCCCTGCTTCAGAATGAGGAGTATAGGGTTTCCCTTGTGGCTCAGTAGTAAAAAATCCACATGTTCGATCCTTGGTCTGGGAAAATGCCACATGCCTTGGAGCAACTAAGCCCATGCACTACATTGAGCCTGTTCTCTAGAGCCTGAGATCCACAGCTATTGAGCCCATGCATTGCATCTACTGAAGCCCACACACCCTTGAGCCCATGCTCCACAATAACAGAAGCCACTGCAATGGGAAGCTCTCGCACCACAACTAGAGAGTAGCCCCCACTTGCCACAACTAAAGAAAAGCCTGTTCAGGAAAAAAGACCCAGCACAGCCACAAAGACCCAGCACAGCCAAAAACAAATAAATTAAATTTTTAAAAAGAGTGAGGAGTATAATTCAAAGCCAGGCAATTATTCTATGAAATCTTTCTTTATTCTTTGAATTGAAAATAATTTATTCATCTGTCCATTTAGTCCCTTATTCAGTTATATATTGTATTGAACACCTATTGTATGATAAGTTTTAATGATGCAAGTAAAAATGAAATCTATTGTCTGACTATATAAAACTTAAAGCCTAACTGAAAAACTGCTGCTGCTAAGTCACTTCAGTCGTGTCTGACTCTGTGTGACCCCATAGATGGCAGCCCACTAGGCTCCACCGTCCCTGGGATTCTCCAGGCAAGAACACTGGAGTGGGTTGCCATTTCCTTCTATAATGCATGAAAGTGAAGAGTGACAGTGAAGTCACTCAGTTGTGTCTGACTCTTAGTGACCCGATGGACGGCAGCCTACTAGGCTCTTCCACCCATGGGGTCTTCCAGGCAAGAGTACTGGTGTGGGGTGCCATTGCCTTCTCCAGAAAAGCTAACCAACAAAATAATAATTACCCTACAGTTATTGAGTGGAATGTTAGGGTTGTACAAAGTATGCCTGCTGCTGCTGCTGCTGCTGCTAAGTCGCTTCAGTCGTGTCTGACTCTGTGTGACTCCATGAACTGCAGCCTACCAGGCTCCTCCATCCATGGGATTTTCTAGGCAAGAGTACTAGAGTGGCGTGCCATCGCCTTCTCCTACAAAGTATGCCTAATATGCCTCAAAAACCTAAACAATAGAGGAAGAATCTTCTCCCCATAGAAGAGAACAGTTGATCTGAGCTTTGAAATTCAAGGAGTTAGCTAAATAAAGAAGAGAATGAATGATAGTTTAGGCAAAAGACATTCAGGAAAATAGCATGTGAGGAAAACCAAGTTTTTGCAACTGGCCAGGATGCACATGTACACCAAGTCATTTATAATGAAATGAGAGAAACTCTGATGGTGAGTGACCAGAGAAGTAATTAAGATGTGAATAAGTAACTTTCAGAACATTTTCAAAAACTAAGAAATTTATATTTTATCCTGAAAGGTTTGGGTAAGTATTGAAAAATGCTGAACAGGGAATGGCAAGTTAAGAATTTGGCTTTAAATAGTGCCATCATCCACCCAAAACTAAAGCCAGAAATCTGAGGCAAACATGCTACAACACTTCCATTTATAATGAGAAGGAGCCAATTCATCAGAGAGATATAATAATTAAAAGGATAAATTGGCAAACATTCAGCTAGCTTGACCAAGAAGAAAAGAGACTCAAGACATTAAGAGGGGACATTATTACTGATCTCACAGGTATAAAAATGATTGAAAGGACTATTATAAACTATAGTATGCCAATGAATTAATAACTTAGATGAAATGACTAATTCCTCAAAAGACTCATTTAAAAAACTAAACTAATTTAAAAAAATAGATAATCTGAGTAAAATTGTAGTAAGTGTAGAGATCAGATTAGTTTTCAAAAAAAACTACCTGTAAAGAAAACAAATGTCCAGGTGGCTTCATTTTCAGTTTGAAAATGAAAGTAAGAAGACAATTCCTTTCACAATAGCAGCAGAAGAATAAAATATTTAGAAATAAATTTATCCAAAAAGTGTAAAATATACTTTGAAAGCTAAAAACATTGTTAAAAAATTAACAAAGACCTAAATAAATGAAAGTCTCCCATGTTTATGGATCAGAAGATTGAATACTGTTAAGATGGTAGTACTCTCCAAGTTGACCTATAGATTTAATACAATTTGTATTAGAAATTCAGTTGACTATACTATAAAAACTGACAGTCTGATTCGGAAATTCATATTGAATTGAAAGAAACCCATAATAGGGCTTCCCTGGTGGCTCAGATGGTAAAGAAACCCATAATAGTCAAAATAATTATGAAAAAAGAAAAGAAAAAAGTAGGAGAACTCACTCCTAATTTCAAAACACTACAAAATGAAGACCAGTTTAATCTCTTTCTCTGAAAGTATAATAGGACTTGAAAATCCTTAACAAGAGAATTTTTCCTTATACACATACCCCAAGGCATCCTCCAGAGTTGAGGAAAATCTCCCCAGCCAAGAGTACTAATTACCCAAGCTAAGCAGGAAGTTGGCCCACTTCCACAGCAAACTTCATCAAGAACATGCCAACTCAGTTTGGCCAACCCAAAATGGGCAAACGCATTTTGGGATACACAAGCTTCTCATACCTTGGATGTTGCTAAAAATTCCAAGAGGTCTTAAGTTAAGCCTATCAAAGTGTCTGTGAGTTCTTTGAACAGAGCAATTTCCCAGGCCCTGGTATACATAGTCATTGTGGGTTGTAATGTAGTAACTGCTCTGCATATTAACTAAACAATGCCAAACACATTAATTCATAGGATAATTCTAGGGTGAGAGTTTCTAGTTTCTAATTCTAGGTCAAGAGTTTTCTTGAGTAACTAACAGGGGAAGAATCCGAACTTTGTGATATGACCAGTGTTATACAGTTAGTAAGTAACAGAGCTAGGACCAAAGCATTGTCCTTTCATTTGAATCCTGAGCTGATCATCTAGAACCCATCTTGTATTCATTATGGTTTTATTTTTCTCCACTGATAAGAGGTGGGCAGCTTGGATTGCTACAGCCACTCAAGATTGCTGGCAAGAACTGGCATTCTTTTGTCTGTCTGGTTCACTTTCCTTGCTTTCCAGGCCTTTGTCCCTCTGCTTATCCCCTCCTGGTCACCAAATAGCAGCAGCAATTTCAGGCCTTGAATTTGCTCTCTCAGAAGGAACGAGGTGGAAGGAGCAAAAGGACAAGATGGGTAAAAGCTGAACCTGTCCCTTTTTTTTTTTAATTGGAGGGCACAATATAACATTGGTTTCTGCCACACATCAACATGAGTCAGCCATAGGCATACATATGACCCCTTCCTTCTTGAAACTCTGTCCCACCACCCACCTAATCCCACTCCTCTGTCACAGAGCACCCATTTGATCTTTCTGTGTCGTACAGCAAATTCCCACAAGCTATCTATTTTATATATGGTGATGTATATGTTTCTACATTACACTCTCAATTCATGCCACCCTCTTCCCTCCTGTGTGCACAAGTCTGTTCTCTGTGTCTGTGTCCCTACTTCTGCCCTGCAAATAGTTAACCTGTTCCTTTTTAATAGATTGAAAAAAAACCTTTTCTGAAGTCTTACCAAGGGAACTCTTATTTACCCCTACTTGGCCAAAACAGTGTTACACGGTCATCCTTAGCAGCAATGGATGAGAAAAGAAGAGCTTTGCTTTTGAATTTCTACAGTAGAAAAAGGCAAGGGAGGGAGGGTGCTGAATAACTCCTGGTAAAAGTCATCTTTTACCATGCCTATCATTGGTCAGCTTATTAAATATCAATCTTAATTGTCATTAGGTATTATTATTATATAGAATATATATTATTATATAGATACTAGGTAATTGATTATTATGAAGATCTATATAACTTATTATATACACATATAAAGAAAAACTTGTATATAAATATATGAAATTTATATATGTAATATTTATATGCATATATTTATTTATACATATGTAATTGCTGGTAGGGAGGGAGAGAAAGGTTGGAATTTTGGAATATTTTGAACAAAAAACAACTTTACCTCTATTGTTCTGACCTTAGTGTTATTACACAGAGATTACTAAAATCTAGGAGTGCTCTCACTTGCCATAAATATATCAGTTAGGTATCCTTCTCTTTTTTTCTTCTATAGAAATAGTAAAACCTACACGAGATAGAGAAGATAATGAATTCCAGTCACAGGTTGATAGGTATACCTATAAGATACCTGCAAATATGATCATTTTGTTAGTCATGTTTTATCTGCTCCTCCCTTTTTCCTCTGGAATACTTTAAGCAAACTCATTTCAATATACTAAAACGAATTATGCCTGTGTGTCTCAAATTTCTTCTTTCAAATGAGAGACTCTACGGAGTTTTAACATAATTTTGAAAAAGTTAACCAATGGGAAAATGTTATTTGAAAGGCCTCTTTCTCTCTCTCTCCATATTTTGAACTCTTATTATAAGTAACAACAAATTGAGAAAAGAGAGAGGCAGATAAGCTTAAACACCTGAAAAGCTAGATTTCAAAAGAACTGGGCATTCTAAGAGAGTATGCATCACTTCTCTACCACACAGAGCAGGATTTGTCCCCCTTGCCCTCCCCCACCACTTAAAATGTAAGTCACAGTTGTGTATCATTTAAAGTACCACTGAAGTTAACGAATGTAGTAATTAGTATTCTATTCAGGTTTATATTCTTTAACATTAAAAAAAAAGTTTCCTGAATCTCAAACCATATGCTAGACGGTCGCTTCTTTGGAACTGCCTCAATTATCCTAAGTGAGAAACAATTCCAATAAGAACCTTCCTCCTCTAATAAGAGGCCTTTCCTCCTCTTATTAGAGATTTTGATTACTTTGACCTTCTGCTGCTACCTTATCCTTAAAGACAGGGGTCCTCAACCTCTAAGACCTAATGCCTGATGATCTGAGCTGGAGCTGATGTAATAATAATAAAAAAATAAAGTACACAATAAATGTAATGCACATGAATAAGACTGAAATCATTCCTCCCCACAGTCCCCACCCCCGACCCCAAGCCCAGTCCATGGAAAAACTGTCTCCATGAAACTGGTCCCTGGTGCCAGAAAGGCTGGGGACTGTTTCTTTAAGACAAACTATCCAGAGTATTAACAACTATCCCTGGTTAAAGAAATACCTTACGTATTTATTCATCCCTGAACAATGTTATCCATTGTTCAGACATCCATTCATTTTCTGATATTTTTTGAGTCTCATACCTGTATCTTATCACTGAAATCTTTAAGGATGAAAACCCTGGTAAGGAACTGTAATCACATCTCTCTTTTCACAAAGCTCAGGAAACCCACACTCTGAAAACTCTATGTGGGAATCAGGTTAAAAATTGGTTGTTCTCTAACCATCTAGAGAGTAAAAATGCCAATCTGAATGTGTGTTTGTGAAAAGGCATAGTGGCAGGTTGGCAGGGTGGGAAATGGGCCTGGCTGGAAGGATCTCTATATGTGTATTTTTATCATCCATGTGTTGGATGAAACGGAGAGCTGCCAGATAGCTTCTTTTCGACAGCTTGGAGTTACTGTTGGGAACAGATCCATGTATGGAAGCAAAAGCCGAAAGGCACAGATAAGCAGAGATCCAGCTATGCAAACCATGTTTAGAGACACTTAAACGACAAGCATCCCAGGTTCTTTTCTTTCTGGTAAATTTGGAGAAGCCATCACCCCGGGTCTTTTTTCACATCCAGCCCATGCGGACTGATCGGCCAGGCTCAACCAGAGGTAGGTGCAGGGCTTTTGTGATGAAACGTTTCTAAAGGGTCATTTGTGAATATTCCCTCCCAAGCTCTTGAGGTCCCTTAAAGGAAGCTGCCAAATAATATTTTGAAAAAAAGAAAGATTTGGTTTGGGGCTGGTGACTAAGAGGTATTTAACAGCTCTGCCTTCACGAGACACGGCAGCTTGGTTACAGAGGGAAAGTGGCAGCAAAGCACTGCTCCCAAATAGAATTCTTTTCTCTTGGGGTCACTTACTGTTTAGATTTCTGTGGATACGAATCTCCCTCAATATTGCCAGCACCTTGGAAACGGGCCCCAGCTTCCCGTGGGTTCCAATACTGTGTATTTTAGGGGAGGGAGGTAAGCTTTGCCCTCTTCTTTGCTTGCTCGTCGGAATCCAGCATAAACTCGCATGTGTGGCTAGTTCTTCCTTAGACCTAGGAAGAGCTGCTTGTAAACGACATTATTATTTTTGGCAGCTGAAGTCATTTTTGCAGTGTTTCTCAGTAGATGGGAGGTTGATTACATCCCGTTCAGAGATTCTTGGGTTGTTTTCACAAACATGGGGTCTTGCGCAAGTTGAAATTGCTGCAACCAGCTGTAAGCACTAGACTCTTCTCAGTACCTTCAACGTTTCTCTCTTTGTTGATAATAACTGAAAACTAAGGAGCTTGAGGGCAAAGCTATGTGATGATAATTTTGCCATCAGTGATGTTCAGGGGATGATATATTGTGGTACAATCACAAAAGCGAGATGTCTTGGGGTCCAAAGTAAAAGCAAGAATATGAAGACAAGAACAGTGTCACAATCATTATGACTTTAGTTTCCAGGATGCTGGTTAACCGAGCCAAGGCTTATCAGATGCATGTTGAAATGCTACTCCAGCTAATTACCAAATGGTAATCATTGGATCATTAAGTATTTATTTTAAAATTGTCAGCAAAATCTATGAACTTCTGCAAAACACAAAAGTGAGGGGGAGAACTGCAGCTCATAACTATAAAGTGTCTGTGTGTTTTCAAGATTGAATTAAAAGCATTTTTACACAAGATAATGGAATTTAAATTCAAATTTTCCCTCATTGAGAATATTGTGTCTATGTTTCATGGAAGATTTGAACCAACTCTTCATTTAAGTATGTTTTTCATCTTAAGATAGAATATGAGAAGGAAAGAAAAATAGAGTGTGAGTTTTCCTTCTCTGATAACATATATGATAATGATTAATAAATAAGTGTTAAGAAAATAATAAAAACAGCTTGTAATACTGACCAAGGAGATGGTCTCTTACATATCTGGGAAAAGGGTATAGGCAAAGCGACTTAAATTGTGTGGTGGATTTCTTCAGGTTGTGGATGTTCTCTAAGACCAAAAAATGTGGCAGGGAAAGAAAAAACAAGGTTTTATTTCAATAAGAATACATTATCATTACTAAAATAATTATCATTCTAATTTTTCATCAAATTTAGATGTCTAGTCTATTTAAACTGACAGCATGTAATATTAACAACACATTCAAACTAACCCTTTCTACATCTCTAAAATAAGCTATTTTATTTTATCTAAAAATACTAATATTCTGTATCTGCAGGCGAGAGAGAGGAGAGAGAATAAACTAGGCCTTCTCTTTTTAAACTAACAGAACTAACTAAACTGTCATAACTTCAGCTAAAGTGGAACAGGCCTTCAAAAGGATGGAGTTAAAATAATTAAACACTTCATACTGGCCAGCTTCCTGAAAGAAATAGCACAGCAAGAGTTTTGGCAATTTTTAATATAGAAAAGGTTAATCTAAATTATGTCACTAGTGTTTGTGATCGGATGCAATGCATATATGACATCTACTGTTTCTTGTTTGCTTATTGCCAAGTGCATTTCAAGTGTGTACCCTTCTTGAGAAATGCCTGTTCCTGTTTTTTCATTACTAAACAAATTTATGATGTAATTAAGAATTACTTACTGCTATCTTATATATAAAGTATGCCATATCTATGAAAAAAAAAATTGACCATAAACTACTTGCCCTTTTGACTTATGACTTCTTAAGCATTTGGTGATGACTGTACTTGTTAGAAAATCTTGAAATCATATTTTGAGAAGAGAGTTGGAAGTATTGACAGTCTTATGTGAAAAAAATGACTTGAATGCTCTCTGCTATAGTTAGCTGAAGTGGAAGCAAATTCACAGAGGCCAAAAATGATAGAAAATTTGGATTTTGTCCTAAAAGCATAGAGCACAGATTTGAGGTATCTGTCTGTGGAGGGCTAGACCAGATAGCTCCTGAGCCTGGCTGCTACAAAGAGAGCAGGAGGAACAGATATTTTAGGGGCTTTGATGTGAACAATATCCCTTAAAATGTTTGGGGAGAATCTGTATGAAAGTAAGAGTAGCGATTTGCTTTTGCAGAGGCATGGAAAAAGGTGACCCAAGGAAAAGCCATTAAGTTTCAAGGAAATGAAAATGATTAAGAAAAAGAGAATCTATTGGGAACTTCAAATAAAATA
>SJYC01148973.1:0-17167 GCA_006408675.1 Madoqua kirkii | reverse complement strand
TTGACTGCGCATTCCAAGATATGTGGCTTATTGTCCACTTCATCTGATTAATGAGGAATCTAAGTATTTGAAACAATGTTTCTGAATGCCAACTATACAAGAAATAGTTTGATTGTCCTTTATAAACTAACATTGTTAAATTGTCGGCTAGACACTTTTGAGAAACAGAAGTTAAATGTTTTTTTGTGTGTGACTGTATTCCATTCTCTTTACGTAATCCTCTCTCTCTTTCATAATACCTACTTTTTCAATAAATGTGTCAAAACTTGTATATTCTACCCCCCACCCCGAGTCTTCACTGTTAAACAGCAGAAATGACTTGTATAAAAATCATAAAGTGAATTAAAAATTATTAAATGAAACTTTCATTTAAATGACAGTTAGTATTGTATTCTGGGTCCCATCTCACAGACATATTAAATCACATTTAAATTTCAATTCAAAATTTTAAATGGAGAACAAGAGATCTACTCAGCATTCAACTTACATTTTAGATAATGCTTAGTATTCTTGCCTGGAGAATCCCATGGATGGAGGAGCCTGGTAGGCTACAGTCCACAGGGTCGCAAAGAGTTGGACACAACTGAGCAATTTCACTTCACTTCACTTATGAGCATCAGACCTTCAGGAATTCAATATATAATTTTTACCAATATTGTAGAGTAGTATATTCATTTATGAAAATTATAATTAAAATATATTTTAACTGTGGTAATACAATTTGTACAGAAGTTAGTAGCTTATTTTTTTGCAAAGAAAATGGAATGAAAGATTACCTTTTTTCCCCTCTACTTTTTATCAGGCATGTGAAAAGGATTAGAGTTCAAACCCACCTTCTCTCACTCTATGTTTACACTATTACACATTCAAGAATATTTATTATACTGTTTCTCCAGAGATAATTTTGCTGCTATTAATTTGAATATTGTTTTGCCTTAAGAAGATAAATATCTATTGTGATTCATGTACGGGATAGGGAAAACAAATAAAAAGATGAGTGATTTAAACAACAAAAATGATGAGGTTACTGTAGTTCCCATAAGTCTATAGTCTCTCATAATTTACAATTCTTAAATTATCACCAATCAACAATGCTACCAACAAACAGCCATAATAAATAGTTAATGTAAAGCACTAATTTCTTGAGCAATATAAAACATTGAAAAACTAAAACAAAAGCACAGCAGGCTAAAAAATCAGACACCCCAAATTTTATTATAAAGAAACACAACTGAAGTAACACTTATTTAGTTTTTGTTCATTATGTGTTTACCAAAGTCACAGTTTAGGATCTTTAGGGTAACACAGACTAAATAAATAACTAGTAGAGAAAATGTATGTCCCAAAGCTCTTTTTCTCCCTCAATAATCCACTTGGGTTAAGCTAAAACAAAATGTGCCCAATTTGCTGGATCATTTTATGGTTTTCAAAGGGGTATCTAATAAATATTCACTGAATAGTTTGAGAACCAGCTCTTCAAAAGTTCACTGAGCTTGTGATCTTCCAAACTACATCTTTCAAAATGCGATCAGAGAAGGAATTATTCTTCAGCATCTTTGGTGCAATAAGAGATCGTGTTATCTAAAACCAGCACCTATGAAATATTGTATAAAATGAATCACCATCTCAGATGTTAAAGACAGGCTAACATGCCACTAGCTCTGAGAAATCTTGCAGATAGATAATCTGTTAAGCTAGACAATGGTTTAGAATCCAGATAAGGTATAGCCCATCCCTGACCTCGCAGCATCCATGGCAGGCATCAGTCATGTCATCACTGACTGAGCCTGGGTTGGTCTCAAAGTCATTCTCACACAGATTATAGCAGGCAGCCATGGCTAATTGGCCAGAGTTAATACATGGGATGAAATGTAGCTGTTATCCAATCATGGAACCATCTCCCGGAAATAGTTAACCCTGAAAGAATTGATTAAATCCAGGCCTCTAGTCTTAACACAAAGGACAGGCTATTTGACAGCCTCTGTGTGGAATGGTAGAAGAATGCCTAGCTTGTGTGTGTGTGCTCAGTGGCTTCAGTCATGTCTGACTCTTTGTGACCCCACGGTAGCCCATGGTAGCCCATCAGACTGGAGAATCAGGGGATTCTCCAGGCAAGAATACTGGAGTGGGTTGCCATGCCCTCCTCCAAGGGGTCTTCCTGACACAAGGATCAAACCCTCTTCTCTTGTGTCTCTTGCACTGTATGTAGATTCTTTACCGCTGAGCCACCAGGAAGCCCTGTATGCTTAGCTTACGAACTGCCAGTTCAAGTTCCAACTTTAACAACTTCATCTATATACATGCATAGTTATTCTAAAAGTATAGGAAAGTCTTTTGAATATTGTTTTTGTTGTTTTGGGAAGTGATAAAGATACAAATCACCTAAGGGGCTTCCCAAGAGACACTAGTGGTAAAGAACCCCGCTGTCAATGCAGGACCTGTAAGAGACACACGTTCAATCCCTGAGTCAGGAAGATCCCCTAGAGAAGGGTACTCCAGTACTTCTGCCTGGAATATCCCATAGAAAGAGGAGCCTGGCCGGCTATGGTCCGGTCCGAAGGGTCACACAGAGTCAGATACAACTGAAGAGACTTAGCACACATTTTACACCAGTGAAATTATGTGATTCTGTCATTATACTAAGCCTGTTGGGCTCCTGGAGCTACATTCAATACCAGGAGGCACAATGCTGAAGAACTTGGTCTTGTGGGGCAAGAATCACAGAAACAGGCTGTCACAAGGTAGTTTCAGAAGAACTATAGGAAAGGGTTAATAGCACAGGCCAGGGGAGATTTAGGGAGGTGGCAGCATTTGTAAAAATCTAGAAGGAAGAGAAAAATATGGCGCATTAGGGATATGAAATGACAAATACTTCAGCATGGCAAGAGGTGGTTTTTGGTTGTTTTGGTTTTGACTCTTTATGGAAGTCTAATATTCCCACAGAAACATGTGGCAATGCATTTTCATAAACAGAACCCGCTCATGTGTCCATGTACACAGCACCTAGATCAAGACACAGAATCAGTATTAGCACCTCAGAAGGTCCCCTCATAACATTTTCCAGACATTTTTCCCCTCAAAGGTAATCACCAGACTGATCTCTAAGCAGTGTTTTGCTATTGCTAAATTTAAAGTGTGGACTAGCCAGAGATGAGGTTGAAGAGGCAATGGCAGGAAAAAAAATCTCTTTTATCTTCTAAAGACAGTGGAACTTTGTTCTGAAGGCAGTGGGAGTGGGAGAGCGCTGGGGGCACAGAAAGGTTCTAGCCAAGACTGGCCAGAAATGTGACACCTCTTAATTTCGTATCTCCACTACCATTTTCTGACATAAAATAAATAATTCTTTTTGAATGAATTAATTTAGTCTGGTGAATAGTTGAGTGGATAAATGGATGTTTTTATTATTATTATTTTGGGGGTGAGGGGCTCTGTTGGGTCTTCGCTGATGCACAGGCTTTCTTTCGTTGCGGCGAGCAGGGGCTACTCTTGGTTGCAGTGTGCAGCTTCTCGTGGCAGTGGCTTCTTTTTTGCAGAGCATGGGCTCTAGGGCAGGTGGCCTTAGGAGCTGAGACCAGTGGGCTCACTACTTGTGGTTCCTGGGCTCTAAAGCACAGGCTCAGTAGTTGTGGTGCATGCAGTTAGTTGCTGCACAGCATCTGGGATCTTCCCAGATCAGGGGTAGAACCCAGGTCTCCTGCATTGACAGGTGGATTCGTTACCACTGAGCCACCAGTGAAGCTCCTGAATAGTCTTTATTTACTCTAAGTAACATATTTATTATTGAAAAATATGTAAAAGCATATACATATTCTAACAAGTCATACGTGTGCTAAAGGGATACAAAAAAAAAAGAATTTTAAAATGATTACTTCATTCTTCTTGTAAGAACCAATAAGATAAAGCATGTAATATGTTTGGTTCCTAGCACATAATAATTGCTCAATAAATGGTAGCCACTATTGTTATTCATTTATTAAGCATTTATTGAGCATTTTTCTTTTCAAATACTGTGTTTTTGTATGTAAAATGATGGCTAAGACATAGTCCTTTTTCTCAAATAATGTATTCATAAAGATCCAGGATGTAAAGATGAAGAAAAGAAAATTTCCAGACAGGCACAGGTGCTCAGGTTCCCGCAGGTGAGGGACAGACTCCTTTCTCCGGAAAAATGCAGTGGCTCTCTCTCCACCAGGAGAGGCCTTGGCTGGATGCTGGATGGCTCAGTCTCCTGGTCTGGTCTCTGGGGCCAGGGCTGGGTTTCCCTCACATATGGCAAGAACCCTAGGCGTGCTGAGCTTTTTCTCCTTGGCACACAGTTCCCCCAGCTCTTTGGCCAGTAGCAGCTGTGGAAATTTACATTCCTTGCATGCTGGAGGCTGTCAATGGGACAGATGTTTGGCTAAACTGCACTTTCTCCTGCTTTGCCCCTGTGGGTGATGCTCTCACGGTGACCTAGAATTCCCCACCTTGATATGGAGGCCCTAAACAGTTTGCTTTCTACCACCATGTGGAACCCTTCAAACCCATGAGTGGGCTTTCCAAGGACTGAGTGGTCAGGGATGGGAACCCACCCAGAGCGGTATGATGTCTCCATCCTCCTCCGGAAGCTGCGGTTTGGTGACAATGGGACACACACCTGTCAGGTGAAGAACCCACCTGATGTTGATGGGCTGATCAGGGAGATACAGCTCAGCATCATGCAGACGGAAAAAAAGAAAAGTTCAACTGGCGTGGGGGGAAAAGGCTTCTGTTTCTTTAGAATACAAAGACTAACATTCTTACATGGAAGCGGAAGATTTCCCAGAACAAGAACCCTAAGATAAGCTAGAGTCAATGGAAGCTTTTCTTTGCCTTTTCAGTGGTATCTGTCTTCCAACCAGCGCTGCAGTATATAACCACCTAGATGAGCAATGCTCTGGAGCCAGCATAAGGCTCTTCTTGAGCACATACCACCAGACTCACAAACAGCTCTGCTACTAAGGTTTTATTTAATTTTAGAATGCAAATATTTTTCAAATACTCACTAGCTTTTGT
This sequence comes from Madoqua kirkii, assembly GCA_006408675.1. Classification (NCBI taxonomy): domain Eukaryota; kingdom Metazoa; phylum Chordata; class Mammalia; order Artiodactyla; family Bovidae; genus Madoqua; species Madoqua kirkii. The sequence continues at coordinate 12,133 of SJYC01148973.1, read as the reverse complement.
TTACTAAGAAGCTATATTTTTGCCCTTAAACACTCCTTGTGGATTATGACTTATATACTCATATATTGGCCTCAAATGAGATAAAACCAAATTGTCTGTCATGTTTCCTTTGATACATTAATTTCTTTAGTGCAGCTTGCTAGCTACTAATGCTGATGTGTTTACTCTTCTCACAGTCTCAATTAAAGGGAGAACTAATTCTCTAAACAGTTTTGATTAATTAACAGAAAATCCTACATTCAAACTGCTCTCCTTAAGTATGAGACTGATCTTATTTTACTGAATTTCTTTCAGTACTATGGATGAAAGATCTTTGTTTTTGTTTGGTTTTTGGTCGGTTGATCCAAGGTTTATGGTAGCACAAGCCAAAACCACAGAGTAACTAGGGAAGGTGACATAAATGCTAATAGATAGACAAATGCCACCTCCAGATGAAATGCTTGTCACCTTTTTCTGTGCTCTGACAGGCAATCAATGGAAAAATTGTGTTTATGTAGTAAAAACTGTGTTTATGATCTCTAGATATCATGCTAACACTGGCCTCCTCAGGATTAAAATCTTTCCATTCTGATTTTTCATGAGCAGTGAATGACTGTTTAGCTTATATATTCCCCACTTCTAATTCAATTATTTATAACAACAAAGGAAAATCTATGTTCATTTGTAGACTGAAATCGTTACGCAGTTAAATGTAAGGATTCTGAAGTAATATATTACAATTTAAAATTTAGGGCTAGTGAAAATAAATCAACCCTAAATTGTGATAATTTTCCCTAGTGTCATACAAAGCTCTCAGAACTGAAAGAGATTATTTAAATTTTTTATTTCTTTTATTTAATTTTTGTTTTAATGTAGTTTGATACTTTCAGTTTTCACCAATTAGGCTGAAGATGTTATTTCTTTTAACAAGCTAGACTTTCAAAATAGTTTATTGTGTTTGAAGATGATGAACTTTGATATTTTTTTCCCAATGCAAAAAAAAAAAACAAAACACACCCCACCCTGGTATAATTTACATATGAATTTGAAATGCTTTCCATACCTGTCTCATTTTGCCTTTTATGCTGTCTAAAAAAGAAGTTTCAGTACCCAGTTTTGAAACTAAAAATCAGATTCAAAATCCATATTACCTTTCATTCACATTTTCTATTTTTCTCTATAATTCAATCTTTGAAAATATAATAACTGGATATTTCTTCAAATAGGTGGCCTGGATGAAGTATAAAGAGATAGTTAAAAACTCATGGAAGGTGTTTCCAGCAAAACTTGTAGTTTGTGTCTTTGCTGAATACTCAAGGATTAATACAGCCCCATTGTTCAGTGTCTTCTACTTAAAGAGAAGTTTTGTATTGTAATTTATTTTTTATTGTGCCTTAAACAATATGTAAATAACCATCAGTAACAAAGCATTACAGTTATTTAAAAAAAGAAAATTTCCAGAGATTGATAGCAAGACAATAGTCCAGGACAAGTCAAAAGGAATATAAAACTGGGAGGGAAGGTAGAAGCCAAGCAAAAAGTTTTAAGCCTTCCTCAGTGGATCAAATTGTGATGTGATAAAAGGGAAGATAAACCATGGGGTAATGAGCAGGAATTGTTCTAAAGAAAATTTTAAGGTGACTACACCTTCAATAATATAGGATTTATTTTTAGAGTTATATCTACCTTGTCTGTTCTTGTCCTTGTATTTATATGCATCAGTCTAGGATGAACTAAATGGAATGGACCAAAATCCTACTAGGGAATATTTGCTGGGGAACGGAAAGATTTTAATCCCGAGGAGGCCAATGTTAGAATGATGTCTAGAGATCATAAACACAATTTTTACTACATCATAGTAAGAGCTTAATTTGAGATAGTAAATCAGAATGGGGATATAGAAAGAAACCCAGTAGAAAGAAGTTTCTTTGATACTTTGATCTCCTGCTTATAACATTATCTGAAACTCGAGCTGTTCACTGCATCCATAGGGGGTGATTTATCCTTCTTTCTAAACATTGGATCAGGTCCCCCTGTGTAGATGAGATGGGGCCACAGGGAAATTGAAATCCCTGCCAGGTGGGCAATGGGCAGTTTCCAAAAGGCTTGATGAGGAACAAACCAAAAGGTGACGGATGTCCGTATACCGCTGAAGGTCTTGAAGGAACACTTCCCTTCTTTAGTGTGCTTTCCTGCCTTATTTGGAGTCTGTACTGGTGTACAGAAAGTCTCTGCTTCTAAGTGATTCTGGCTCAATTACAGATCAATTTTGAAAAACAAAGAAACAAAGTATTGATAGATTTAATCTATATGTTTCAAAACACTGCGTGCATGTCAAAAGAGAACACTTACCAATCAAAATACCTAGAACTGAGGGAGATTAATGAAATCAGCAAATTATTTTTAAGATGTCAGTGTTCTAAAAAAAGAGCAAGAGGGGGGCAGTCATTTTTAACTGTTGCTAATTTATGTTGAAACATTAAATATTACAAAAATGATGTCCAAAGAGGACCTATATAGTCTAGTGAAGGTTTGGAGTGCTATCACAACTGCAGTGTTAGAGACAAAACTCAAACAATAGCAACACAAACAAAAAGCACAGCAGGATAAGGAGACAAAGAGAAAAGAAAGCATTTTTCGATAGGCTGATCAAAGGAAATGAAATGTGAACAGAAAACTAAAAGCTATGAGGAAACAAGTCAGGTGAATGGGGAGAAGATTTCCAGACAGAGGGGAAGACCAGCAAGTGAAAAGGCACTGAGGTAGAGCATACTTTATCTATTCTACGAATGATAAGGGGCCCAATGAGACTTGATAAAAAGAAGAGTGACAAAAAATTACATCAGAGATATAGCCGGCAGCTAATTCATTAGGTCTTTGAAGCCCATAGATTTGGAAGACTCAGTTAAGAGACTTTAATTCCAAGAGGACTAGGAACCCATTGGAGTATTATGACCTGAGACATGAAATGAGCTAATTTACATTTTAACACTTAATTCCAGCTACAATTGGGAGGATAAACTATAGTAAGGTAATAAATACATAAATTAACCAAGCAAGCAAGCAGGTGGTAATAATAGACACCTTTATAGGTCGATTGTCTACATAATCGGTCATCAGAATCAGAACATTTTTGAATATAAAAGAGGGAAGATGAGTTATCACACTGGATCAACAGCAATGAACTGGGAACGTCACAGACAAACTGGGACATATGCTTGCCCTAATTAAAGGGCTGTTTTTGAGAATAAATTAGTACTGAGTAGGTGTTCAAAGAAAAGCAGCCAAAATTAGTAGCTCCCAAACTCTTTCACCAAATACTAGTCAACTGAGTATTAATGGGCTATAAACTAAAAATAATTCTTTGAGAGATCAACCAGGGGCTACTAGGTTAAACTCAGGTAAACTGGTTCTTTACTAAAGGAGTTCTGGAGTTTTTAAGACACTAAATACCTGAGCGCTATTGATTGTATACAGTGTTTACCCATTTCTCCATCATTTGTCTATAGCTTTTATTTTTTCAAGGAATTAGTACCTTGTGACCCCAGTTTTCCATGGAACTCAGTATGGTAAGTAATGGTCCAGGAGAAAGGTATAATTCAGAGAGAGTGGGATGATGATGGATGGATATGGTTCAGAGATTTGCCCCAGGCGCTTTAGTTAGATTGGATTTCCCTGGTGGCTCAGCCGGTAAAGTGTCTGTCTGCTATGTAGGAGACCTAGGTTCAATCCCTGGGACAGGAAGATCCCCTGGAGAAGAAAATGGCAACCCAATACAGTATTCTTGCCTGGGAAATCCCATGGATGGAGGAGTCTGGTAAGCTACAGTCCATGGGGTTGCAAAGAGTCAGACACTACTGAGCAACTTTACTTTCCTTTTAGTTAGATTAGTGGGTAGATAACTCAGTGGAATGAGGAGCTTCAAACTGTAATATAAAAGCAATGTCAGGCCGATTAAGTAGCTACCAAAATATCCAGGTTGTTCTTATCTTCTGTAGATGCAAAAAAAAAGCCTGTTTTCATTATCCGTGAAAATCTGTTTGCTGTGTACTTGTGGTTCTATGGACTTGATATTTTTTGTTTTAATTAATCTGTTTATTGTTTTGGGCTGTGCTGGATCTTTGTTTCTGCACATGGGCTTTTGCTAAGCTGCGGTGAGAGGGCTACTCTTCTTTGCGATGTGTGGGCTTCTCATTGCTGTGGCTTCTCTTGTCGAGGAGTCCAGGCTCTAGGGAGGGGCCTTCAGTAGTTGCAGGTCCCCGGCTCTAATGCACAGGCTCAGTAGTTCTGGTACACAGACTTAGTTGCTCCACAGCATGGGGAATCTTACCAGACCAGGGATTGAACCCATGTCTCTTGCACTGACAGGCATATTCTTTACTACTAAGCCACCAGGGAATTCCCTCTATGGACTTAATTTTATGCCTGGAAATTTTTTTGAAGTAAAGACTTCTTGGTGCCCTTTCTACTCAGTAAGCACCTGGGCTCAGAGTGAAAGGCTGCTGCTGCTAAGTCGTTTCAGTCGTGTCCAATTCTGTGTGACCCCATAGACGCCAGCCCACCAGGCTCCCCGTCCCTGGGATTCTCCAGGTAAGAACACTGGAGTGGGTTGCCATTTCCTTCTCCAATGCATGAAGGTGAAAAGAGAAAGTGAAGTCGTTCATTTGTGTCTGACTCTTAGCAACCCCATGGACTGCAGCCTCCCAGGCTCCTCCGTCCATGGGATTTTCCAGACTAGAGTACTGGAGTGGAGTGCCATTGCCTTCTCCAGAGTGAAAGACAGTGAGCCAGAAAAACAGATTCTGAATTTCCACTGACACAAACACACCAGAGACATGAATGGAAAACCAAATATGTAAAGTATGAAGGAAAGAAGATGAGTTCAGAAATTAAAGAAGTACCTAACCTTGTCATACCCAAGCAGACAGTTTTCCTAGGTCCCAGGATGGAGGCTATTGTTTGCAACTGCTTTTCACACTCTCTGATGGGAGTTGTGTGGGTGTCAGCAATCAGAGTGCTCGGGAGCAGTTACCAGCTTCTAGGTATTGGCTCACGAATGATACATAAATTCTTAAAAGGTGCTCAAAAGGTACTTCTCTAAATCTCTTTTCCTATTTAATCTTTTCTTTGGAGGGGAGGGGTAGGGGAAGGGCTACCCTCTGTGTTCCTGTAATAACTACTAACAATGGCAGGTAACACATAAAACAACTTTTTCTGCTGTTTGTCTTTTTTTTTTAGCTGCATGACATGTGAGATCTTAGCTCCCCAACCAGGGAACGAACCCGCCTTGCCTGCACTGGAAACACGAAGTCTTAACCGTTGGGCTTCCAGGGATTTCCACATAAAGCAATTTCTATGTGCCAGGCACTTTCCTCGGTGCTTTTACATACATTAACTCATTAAATCCTGCCAGTAACCTTATAAGCTAGATCCTACTATCATCCTCATTTTCAGGTGAGGAAAATGATACAGAAAGACTAAGTAAATCTCCCTACAGTCACACAACCAAAAAATAGTAGAGCTGAACAAATCTGGTTCCAGAGTCAATGCTATTATTCACTCCACTTTGGGCAAATTCTTCATAGAAATTAATGGAGAAAGTTACCTTTTTAATCTAGTTCTAATCCTTATGAGCAAATAAAACATTGTTTCTATTCCACTGACACCGTTGAGGTCTCTAAAGACCCACAGTTATTACATTTCTCTCAAAGTTTATAGCTCTAATTTCTTAGATGCTCTTATGATACATGTGTGCACTCCTACTTAATTTAATGCCTGAAAACTCACCTTTGAAGGTGGACTAGCTTTTTCTCTATTTTGTTATTCATTTATATAATGTGTTGACAGGGTTGAGAGCCACAACTCAGTCAAGGAGTACTTGCAGATATTTGAGAGCTCCAGGTTCAGGGCATGAAAACCCGCCCTTATTAAGTCACATTTATTAAGATCTCTGTGAATCCAAAATGTCATCCAGCCTGTTTACATTCTTCAACTTTGACATCTATTATAAATGTTGTGAGAATGCTTTTTATGTCTTCATCTGATACTCTGACAAAGTATTTGGCCACAGTTAAGGACAGTGCCATGTGGCACATCACTCACTTTCTATCCAGCCTGAGTTAGCGATCTTTGAGCATGGTTATTTAGTAAGGGGGCTTCCTTGGTGGCTCAGTGGTAAAGAATCTGCCTGCCAATCAGAAGACTTGGGTTTGATCCCTGGGGTGGGAAGATACCCTAGAAAAGGAAATGGCAACCCACTCCAGTATTCTTGCCTGGGAAATCCCATGGACAGAGGAGTCTGGCTGGTGGACTACCACAAAGAGTTGTACATGACTTAGTGACTAAACACCAGCAATTTAGTAGAAAGTAAAAGCTTAGTCACTCAGTCATGTCTGATTCTTTGCAATGCCATGGACTATAGCCTACCAGGTTCCTCCATCCACGGGATTTTCCAGGCAAGAGTACTGGAGTAGGTTGCCATTTCCTTCTCCAGAGGATCTTCCCAACCCAAGGATCGAACACAGGTTTCCCATATTGTAGGCAGACACTTTACCGTCTGAGCCATCCTCCACCTAGTTGCACTATTAGGCAGTCCATATTCCTCCATTTGTCCCAAAGTGCTTTTGTGTAGTTTTGTCAACCATTCTGATGAAGGTCAGAAATCATGTACCAATAGCATCTTTCTCTTCAAGTATTTTAAGGGTCCCTCAGTGTCATAAGGTTAGTGTGACTTTGAACATTGAAACTCCCTGTCTCTTTGCACTTCCATGGCTCTTCCTCCAACCTCCAGAGTTCCTATAGAGTACTGATTGGCTCAATGTTCAATAATAAAAAGGTGTCACACACTGGAGTGTAATTTACTTATGCAAAGTATCGGAACAAATTTGAGCAACCAGGTACTTTCTTACTATCACTTTTATCTTTGACTCTAGTTTCCCATTACTAATATTTGCTGTCTACCCTCCTGTACCTACATTAAATTGTCTATTCAACCCATTTCCACAGACCCTCTGACTCAAACTTTGTTGCTCAGTCATTCAGTCATATCTGACTCTTTGCAACCCCATGGGCTATTGCCTGCCAGGCTCCTCTGTCCATGGGGATTCTCTAGGCAAGAATACTGAAGTGGGTTGCCATGCCCTCCTCCAAGGGATCTTCCCAACCCAGGGATCAAACCCAGGTCTCTTGCATTGCCAGCAGATTCTTTACTATCTAAGCCACCAGGGAAGACCATGAATACTGGAGTGGGTAGCCTATCCCTTCTCCAAGGGATCTTCCCAACCCAGGAATTGAACCAGGGTCTCCTGCATTGCAGGTGGATTCTTTACCAGCTGAGCTACCAGGGAAGACCTAGCCACCCCCATTCTAGCCACTCCCAACTATCTTCCATTTGGTTGTCAATGTGATCTTGCAAAACACAATCTTGATCTGGCATATACATGTAAAATCTTTTAATGAATCCATATAACTTTCAGGATGAAATCTAAATTCATTCATTTAGTACCAAAGGGCTTTGAAACTGCAGTCCTGCCTATGTTCCTAAGCATGGCCTTCTTCATGCTTATAAACATTCTTTGTCCTAGCTTTCTTTACCAGACTACTTATCATTTGATTCACTGAAATACTCAAGTGATTCAGATCTACTTTTTCTCACATGCTCGTTACATTCATTCTTCAGTGGGTTTTTTTTTTTCCTCTTTTCACCTAATAAACCCTGCACTTGCTTTAAGACTCAATACAAGAACCATTCTCTCTGTGATGCTTCCCTCCTCATTACCTAACTCTGATTTGTATTCTTCCTTTGTGTTCCTGCTGCACTCTGCCTCTATCTCTGTGATAATACTTAATATTGTCAATATGTACTTTCTCACCTCCTTGTTAAGACTCTGTACAACTTGGTGACACATACTTATCTTGCTCTTTATATGTGAAGGACTTCATACATAAAATATCTGACTTACACCATACTTTAGGTGTAATCTATAAATGTTTATTGAATCATGAAATGAGTAGGTCAACATCATTCTCATTGGATGAAAACCTAGAAGAAAATGTTCTCTGAAGAGTTACATTCTCCTCTTGTCTTCCACACGCCCCTAGCAGGTAGTCTGTTCCTCATTTAACTCAAAACTGTTGAGCTAATTTAAAAAATCTTACTTGTCCTTTATGTTCTAAAAGGTCTACCTGACTAACTTATAAACAAATTTTTTAACATTACTCATTCACATAATGTGTGTGGACTTGTGTGGTTGATGAAGTCCAAAATATAGAGTCTGTTTATTGTTGCTGCTGCTGCTAAGTGACTTCAGTCATGTCCAACTCTCTGCAACCCCATAGATGGCAGCCCACCAGGTTCCCCCATCCCTGGGATTCTCCAGGCAATAATACTGGAATGGGTTGCCATTTCCTTCTCTAATGCATGAAAGTGAAAAGTGAAAGTGAAGTTGCTCAGTTCTGTCCAACTTTTCATGACCTCATAGACTGCAGCCTACCAGCCTCCTCTGTCCATGAGATTTTCCAGGCAAGAGTACTGGAGTGGGTTGCCATTGCCTTCTCCACTGTTTATTGTTACACTACCCAAATTCACCAGTCTCAAAATGTATCAGCCTCAACATGAAAGGATTTACACAGAAGAGAGGGTGATTAAAATCTCTCTCTTTTAGATGACTATTCTTTTAAATTATCTTATCTTCCACTACTCACAGATATTCTGAGAATAGCTTTTCAAAAATCAAGCACTAGTTTATCTGGTTATAAAGGGCAAAAATAACACATGGTGTTAAGGATAACCTTCCATTAGCATTTGTAGCAACATTATCCAGATCTTGACCAAACTGTTTGAAGTACTTGTCATTAGCAGTATTTTCTGTCTTCACCAGTTCTGAAATTCTTTTGGATAATATTTTGAAAAATAGATTTTTATCAAACAAAACTGGACAAAACCTGGGTAATGCCTTGACTTGGATCTGGAAACTTGCCTCAGTTTACCAGTGTGCAAATGGGATATACCATGTATTCCTAATTATATAATTGCTTATTTAGAGCAATGTGGTGTCTCATTTAGATAAAATCTAAAAATAGAGATAAAACCTAAAATTTGACTTTAGGCTTTGTATTTTTCCATTTATTAGAGTTAGTGTTGTTTCCTACCAATGAGGGGGGAAAATGATAATGAGTAAGTGGTGAGTGCCTCATAATTGCTGAAAGAGTTTTTCCCAGAGCTCTTCAAATGTACTTCTGAATGGGTGTGCTTTATTTTGGAGAAAAACAGGAGATAAAATGATACTGTTTGAGAAGCAAATAATTTCTCACATCTAACAACTAAAGAATAACTGATAGTCATTTATGACAAAGATTAACCCTATCAGCAAAGGAGCTGTGTCTTTAAACAGGTATTAATTTTTTGGTTTTTTGGCCCTGTGGCACTTGAAATCTTAGTTCCCTGACCAGGGATCAAACCCACACCCTCTGCAGTGGAAATGCAGAATTCTAATGACTAGACCATCAAGGAAGTCCCAAATAAGCCCCAGTTTCAATACTTGAAGATTAAAAAAAAAAATTATTACACTCAAAATTCTATGCCCTGGATCCAAGTTCCAACTTTGTCACAAAGCTTATAATTAATAAGTCACTGATTTCCAAATTCTGTTTACCCTGTGGCACTTGAAATCTTAGTTCCCTGACCAGGGATCAAACCCACACCCTCTGCAGTGGAAATGCAGAATTCTAATGACTAGACCATCAAGGAAGTCCCAAATAAGCCCCAGTTTCAATACTTGAAGATTAAAAAAAAAAATTATTACACTCAAAATTCTATGCCCTGGATCCAAGTTCCAACTTTGTCACAAAGCTTATAATTAATAAGTCACTGATTTCCAAATTCTGTTTCCTCTATGGGATAAGGTAGCTGGACTTTGTAACCCCTGGAATCCCTTCTTGCTGTTATAGTTCATGATCAAAAATTGCATGAGACAATGGAGTCATAATAGACTTATAACAAGGTTCTCATTTATACGGTGATTTTTTATCTGCTGATACATCTGTGATTTGCTCTGACACCCACTCTTTGTTCTTGATGTTGCTTATCATTTTACATAACTCATCTTAGTCATTGTCATCTGATGAAATAATAAGGAAGCATAATTGGAAAAGAAAAGAAATAAAAACATGCTTTAAGAGTGTGTCCTGAACTTGGATCTTCTACATATTTAATATAGGATATGGTATTCCTTAGAAGACCATTTACTTTCAGACACAAAGAGAATAATAATAATTATTATTATTATTATGACTCATTTGTTGAGCCACTATGTTCTGGGCAGACAAGTCAGAATTTGAACATATATCTTCCTGACACTAAAATTCATGGTTTTTCTACCATGTCTTATGACTTGGATAATCACTGTTCAAAATGGAATTTTTAAATTTCATCAGCAATAAAGAAACTGTGCCTATGTGTCATCATAAAACTGTGTATAGCTTTTCGACTTTATCTATTGTGGTGCTTATGTTAAACATACAAATCTGGTATCAAATTTCATCTCCCAGCAATGTAACTTGTTGCTCAAGTTTTAACTTCAGTTCTTCATGTGTAGTGAGCTTCCCCCATGGTGCTTGTGGTAAAGAACCTGGCCGCCAGTGCAGAAGATGGGAGAGACATAATTCACTCCCTGGGTCGGGAAGATCCCCTGAAGGAGAAACGGCAACCTATTTCTTCTTGCCTGGGAAACCCATGGACAGAACCTGGCAGGCTATAGTTTATGGGGTCGCAAACAGACGCGACTGAACACACAGACTTCACTTGTAAAGGAAAGATAGTAATACAGTCTTCACCATTTTGGTGGGGGAGGGATGGCCAAATGAGATCATGGGTGAGAAAACCTAAAAGCATGATGACAAATAGTTCTCCTTTACTATTTCCCCATGTATTTCCTTCTACATTAAAATCATCAGACAGAAAGGCAGAAGTTCTTGCCCCTGTTCCCAGCTCTGCAAATGGCTGACACAAATTACACTTAAGGATGAATGACATAGCTTTCTTGAATATCAGCCAAAGGAGAGATGAAATAACCTCTAAGTCCCATTTGGTTTATGTAATTTATTTAATCTCAAATGCAATTTCTCATGCTAGTGTTTCCTTTTTGTAACCTGGGGTTTATCTTTAGTGTAACAAAAATTATTTCCAAACGAGCTATTGGATTAAGGACAAAAAATATCTAGGTACATAGAAGAAATTACAAGGAAAATAGGTGGATCACCAATAGGCAGAGGGACAGCTGGATCTATTAGGCCTGTTTGTTATTAGAACTTGGGCCAAAAGATTCAAATATTTGATTGTAATGATTGCAGAGGCCTGTAGAAGGGAGAAGGCAACATACATTTGGATAGATCAGGTCTGACCTCATGTTTCTTAAAGTTGCAAAAAGGAGAAGGTATCAATTTTTTAAAAAGAGAGAAAAAGAAAATGAAGAAGTGGAAAGATCCATGACAGATGCAGAATGTAGCTCTTGATGCTTGTAGATTGACATAAACAATGTGAGAAAGATCACTGGATGATGATGGTGGGAGAAGAACTGAAGTCTAGGCTAGGTTTTCCAACTTCCCAGTTCTGTGATCTCGGTAAATTTATTTTCATTCTGACCATAAAATAAGAGCTTGAGTTGGTTGATGACTAAATATCCCTCACAATGATTGAATTTTATGCACAGGAGAAACAGGTATTATGTAATATTATCCTTTTTTTTAATGTGAAGAGAATACTTTTCTGTGTGTTAGCCTTTGGGCCTTACAAATGCAGAGTACAAATTCTATATTTTATAATATGGCTTCCTATTTTCACAATCTAATATTACAAAAATACATATTTGGTAGGAAGTATAGTGAATGGCAGGATTTTCAAGTTCAGATTCGAGAAAATATTGCTTATCAATTCCTCGTTGTTCTTGGCATGTAAATATTCCTATTCTGTCTCTAGTATAGAAAGTTTCTCTATATATATTATTATTATATATATTATAAAGATATAATTAGCTTCTGTGTTCATATGTCCCAACTAGATATCAGTCACATAAAGTTATATGTGCTTTATACAGTAATTTTTGCTTATTTTTACTGATACTAATACTTTGTGTTCAGTATCTTTGTTAAACTTACA
>SJYC01148972.1:0-10650 GCA_006408675.1 Madoqua kirkii | reverse complement strand
TTTTTTTTTTTTTCCAGTGTTTTGTTGTTGTTTGGCCAAGTTAGGTGGCAGGGGGATCTTAGTTCCTGGACCAGAGATCGAACCTATGCCCCCTACATTGGGACTACTGTCAGGGAAGTCCAGGAATGTTCTGAATTATAAGAGAGACAGAAAGGAATAGGGCTGGAAGAGTTCCAAGCCCACATTTCAGATAAAGAAACAACTTGTCTGAAAGGGTTAAGACTTCTAAGCCATTTGTTTTCCATCAGTATATCTTCAAGAATAAATCAATTATTCCATTTCCTCCTCTACCCATGAGTCCAGTGATAAAGATTATGACAGTTCTCTTCAGTATGAGATTTTATTAGCTCAAATTAAGCTATGTTGTTTTTATATGGATAGACGAGAAGAATCTAAGAATGATTGGCTGCTACTCTTCCAGACAAACTGCTAGATATTCTACGAATGTTATCTCCTAGAATTGTTATAACAATCCAACAAGAAAGGTGCTATTCCTATTTTATGAATAAGAAAACAAAAGTACAAGCAGGTTAAATAATCTTGGGTAAAATGACACAGCCAACATGTAGCAGGGATTTAAATCCAGGTATGGCTGAATTCCCTGGCTTCCCTGGTGGCTCAGTGGTTAAAGTGTCTGCCTGCAATGTGGGAGACCTGAGCTCAATTGCTGGGTCAGGAAGATCCCCTGGAGAAGGAAATGGCAACCCACTCCAATATTCTTGCCTGGAGAATCCCATGGATGGAGGAGCCTGGTGGGCTACAGTCCACAGGGTCACAAAAAGTCAGACAGGACAGAGCGACTTCACTTTCACTTTCCTTTCTTTCATGGCTGAATTAATTGCCTGTTTTGACACTCCACCCCCTCAACAGTGTGGTGCTTAAACATAAACATGACACTCATTTGCATCTGAGGTGACATTCAGAGCTTAAACCTTGAAAAGATATGATACAACACGCCAAAGAACCAATTATTTGCCCTCTTTTCTATATCCCTTCCCTTGTGGCTCAAACGGTAAAGAATCTGCTTGCAATGCCAGAGACTTGGGTTCAATCCCAGGGTTGGGAAGATTCCCTGGAGAAGGACATGGCAACCCACTCCAGTATTCTTGTCTGGAGAATCCCATGGGCTGAGGAACCTGGCAGGCTATGGTCCATGGGGTTGCAAAGAGTCGCACACAACCAAGCGACTAACACTTTCTTTCATTATATCCCTTATTCCTCCCTGTGTTAACCCATGAGCTTTAAAATACTAAGTGCCTGTGCACATATGCAAATGCAAACACAAGAATGTTTGCTTCCTCTTAGAAAATAACTCAATCAGCGAAAGTTGTCCCGCCTTTTTTTTTTTTTTTTGCTATAGTTGTATCTAGGCATCCCTGGTGGCTCAGAGGTTAAAGCATCTCCCTGCAATGTGGGAGACCTGGGTTCAATCCCTGGGTTGGGAAGATCCCCTGGAGAAGAAAATGGCAACCCACCCCAGGATTCTTGCCTGGAGAAACCCGTGGATGATGGGGTCGCAAAGAGTCGGACACAACTGAGCGACTTCACTATCACTATAGTTGTATCTAAGGGCAAAAATATGCACTTCTCTTTTCTTTCCACATTAAAGGATATTACAGTAGTTAAAAGGTTATGGTTGTGGTCTTTTGCATTTTTAGGCATTTGTGTTTAAAATATCATTGATGCAGTTATAGACAGAGATCTGCTTAAAATAGATTAGATGGTGGATAGGTAGTCCCAGGTGCCACACAACATCTGAGTCTTCATCTCTGAGCATGCCCTGAGCTCTTTCATTGTGTGTTAATCAACCGTGTCTGACTCTTGACCCAATGGACTGTAGCCCTCCAGGCTCCTCTGTCCATGGCATTCTCCAGGCAAGAATACTGGAGTGGGTTGCCATTCCCTTCTCCAGGGGATCTTCTGACCCAGGGATCAAACCTGGGTCTCCTGCATTGCAGGCAGATTCATAACCATCTGAGCTACCAAGGAAGTCCTGAGCTCAGTTCTTTCCTGATGCAATATGAGGTGGGCAGAGAGGTGTTTTTAGAGTACCCCAGCACAACTTGAATGTTTATGTGTCTGAAAACCTGTCCCCCTAACAAGCCTTGTTGGTTAGGATTCAACTAATACACTCAACCTCTTTCATCTAAGCAAGGTTAGGGCAGCCTAAGCTATGGAGGCAAAAGGCGGTCACTTGAGAAATAAAGCAACTTTTGGCTTCCTCTTTCAAGATTTCAAGAGGTTTTTGCTTTAAAGAACAATGTTTGTGGCCTATCTCCAGGGACCAGAGAAAATCAGAATTACAATTTGAAAAAAAAAAAAGACAAGAAAAGGATTCTGCTTTTGCATTCTGGCCTTTCCTTGTCCTGTTTTGCCCCCATTCCTCAGTAAAATCAAGTCTCTGTGGAAACCTTATCACAGGCTCTCAGTCCATTTTCATAGCTATATCAACAGATCCTGGCGTCAGGAAGAAATTGCCCGGTGCATTAATTACCGGTACATGGGTGGGGGCCGGAGCTTAGCAGCTGCACAGCTACAAAATGGACCACTCTAAGGAGGTAAACAATAAAGGGAGGTGTAATAGGCTTGTATTTCTCTCCCAGTATTAATGATTTAAAAAATGTTTTTCCCCAAACCAGAAGTATTAGGATGTTAAAGCACCTTGCCATCAAAACCAAAATGGAAACTCTCATTTATTGTTAGTATTTTAGCAGTGATTTTCCTCAGATGCAAATAAAACTAGCGTTATAAGAGATAATATGAAAACCCTACTTATAACCCTGAAATATTTTATTTTTAACCTAGACGAGAAATGCCTGTGTGTCCTTTTCTGTCCTACATGTAAGAAGTAGTCATCACTGTTATCTCTAGATCAGGCTACACTGAGGGAAAAAGGTGGTTATTATTCACATGCAAAAAGAGTAAATTTCATACATTTCCAAAGGATGAGGAAATCTGCCACTTTAAGCTCCCAGTTCTCCCAGGGGCAACCACTGCTATTGTTGCTTCTATGTCTGTCTAAATAAATTCTTCACATATACATGTGTTCTGCATTTTAAAATTCATTTTGTGTATTTGCTGGTCTGCTAATGAAACCGAGCAAGACCCATGGGTTGCCTAGGTACAAATCCTTTCCGTGCCCCCTGTTTCTTGTTTGTAGGAGAAAGGCTTCATTCAGAAAAAAAAAAAAAAAAAGTGGCCAAGTGGAAGATCTTTATGAGTTTAAAGAACATTTATGAATACCCTAAGCCCAAGAAAACTTGTGATAAGAAGATAAATGGCATATCAAGAATTTGAGGTTCAGGTTCTAGTGGGACAATGAATTCATTGGGACTATGTGATATAATATAAAATAATTAGAGCAAAAAATAATTTTAAACATATGAGTTAAAATTAAACACAAAATACCAATTATGGCATCTCTTGAAAATTTATCTTTAAAAGATGCTAACTTAGATTGAATTTCTACTGAAAAGGAGATGAAGAATTCAGTCAAATGTATTTTAAATGTTTATTCAACACAATCTACACATTTGCACTTTCTGAATTAGTGGCCTGAATTAATGAAGATTGAAAGTTTTCCTGACGTTTAAAATTATTTGGTCAATAATAAAATGCAATATCCCTATATAAATTTCCTTTAAGAAGTCCATCAAAGAACAGATTTGTGGTTGCCAAGGGGGAGGGCTGGTGGGGGAGAAATGAATTGGGAGCTTGGGATTACCAGGTGTAAATTATTATATGTAGAATGGATAAAAAACAAGGTCTTGCTGTATAGCACAGGAAACTACATTCAATATCTTATGACAGGATGGACTTTTAAATCCATCCTGAAATCCATACTGAAATCACTTTGCAGTACAGCAGAAATTAACAGAACATTGTAAATAAACTCTACTTCAATTTAAAAATGCTTTAAAAGTCCATCAAAATATGAAATCATATTGAGATTCTATTATCTCTGAGATCCTTTGAAACCCATCCAGCCCAGGTCTCCTGCACTGCAGCTGGATTCTGTACCATCTGAGCCACCAGGGAAGCCTGAAACCCATCAGAGACTCATTTTTTTTCAGGAGAGAGAGAAATGCACACTAAATGTACAGGGGAATTAGTCAAGAAAAAGAGTAAACTACCTTAGTTTTTCACTACCCAAACAAAACCATAGACTTTTAAATGAATGATATCAATACATTTGATTAACTCATGTTGCTTTAAATAGTATTTCTTTCTTTTTTTTAATGTTTGGATTTGCAGCTACAAAGATGACCAGCTATTACAATTTGTTGGGATGGTTTAGCCTCTGTAAAGGTCATGTTGAGTTTAGTCAGCCTCAGCATTATGTAAACAGAACATGAAAGATATTTGGTTCAGCCAGCACTCTGTTGATGATGTCTCAAATAATGATTGTCCTTACCGTGACAGGTAGAAGTGCCTTAAACAGGTGGCCTGTTTTGTTTTTCAGCAAAATGGTACATGTGTGTGCATGCATGTGTGGGTGAAAAACAGTGTGTGTGTGTGTGTGTGTGTGTGTGTGTGTGTGTGTGGTGTGTGTGTATGTGTGTGTGTGTGTGTGTGTAAACTAATAAAACTGGGAAGGGGAAAGTGCTTTTGTAATCCCCAACCAAGACACAGCTAATTGTGAGACACAGCTAATTGTTTTGTTCAAACAAAATTAATAAACAGGAAAATGGGTGTAAAACAACTCTCCAGAAATTGTATCACTGGCTTCTCACAATTTGATGCCAAAATACGTGGCTAAAGGAGGTAGATTGGAATAATAACAATGCCACATATTTATATATCACCTTCTTCTGAGATGTTCTTAATATATTGATCATCTGGCCTTTACCTGAGCTGCCATCCAAAGAGCTTCTGAAAAGTTCTGGGTCACAACTATTCTAGAAAGTCATTACACCATGGCAAGTCACTCTAACTCAGGGATAGACATTTACTAAGCTTTTTTAGGGGGGACCCTTGAAATTTTATTAACCAGTGTCTTTGTATACAGTTCCCACTTTGACCATATCTCCCCCTACACACACACACACACACACACACACACACACACATGCACGTACATGCATATACATAGTACATAGGCATACACGCACATACATCTTTACTGAAATTCACTAGTTCAACTCAAGAGCAAATTACTCATGGGGCTTAAATGTACAGAGCAGAGAAAAAATGTAACTAAGTTCATCCTCAGTCAGAGGAAGGAAAACTTTCCAAGCCAACTGACCCCTTTTCTTTCTTCAGCAAATGGTCAAGAGTCCTTTGCATTTGGATGGTGCATAAAAAATTGAGGGATCATTTCTAAAGTACTGTCTAAGTGGCAAGAAGTTATCCTCTTTTTAATAATGTGGGACAAAGAAATAATGTGGGAACTAGGGGAAAAGAGAAGGTGGATCATTTTACCAATAAATAATCTGAAGCAAAGTGGATTGGACGGATTTACTTGCATGCATTCTTTCAGAAGGTTCTAAGAATAGGGAACTACTGATATATAACCTCAGCTTCAGTCTAGGACTATATCATAGGGTCTTCTGTCTTTTAAGATAATAAAAACCTTACATTTTCTTCAGATTCCATTGCAGTTCAGCCTACAAAAAATAAACTAAAAAACTAAAAGTAAATAAACAATTGAAGAAAGGTCATGTTTCCCAAGAAATTCACGTATTTAATGAGCTCTCTGTTCACATCAGATAATTACATTATGTTTTTTAACATTGAATGTTAGAAACAGTACATGACATTGTTATTGCCAATATTATGTTGGCTATAGATAAAAATGCACCCAAAGATTAATTATAACAATATTTTCCAGACCAAAATATCAGATAAATTAGTCTGGTAATTTTTCTTCATTGATTTACTATTTCACTCACCCCTTCAAAAATTTAACATGTAGTTAGTATCAGTAGTAAGCTTCCCTTGTGGCTCAGCTGGTAAAGAATCTGCCTGCAATATGGGAGACCCAGGTTCAGTCCCTGGGTTGGGCAGATCCCCTGGGAAGAGAAAAGCTACCCACTCCAATATTCTGGCGTGGAGAATTCCTTGACTGTATAGTCCATGGAGTTGCAAAGAGTCGGACATGACTAAACAAATTTAACTTTCATTCTTGAGCTTCCATGGTGGCTCAGACAGTAAAGAGTCTCCCTACAATGTGGGAGACCTGGGTGCAATCCCTGGGTCGGGAAGATCTCCTGGAGAAGGCAATGGCAACCCACTCCAGTACTCTTGCCTGGAAAATCCCATGGATGGAGGAACCTGGTAGGCTACAGTCCATGGGGTCACAAAGAGTTGGACACGACTGAGTGACTTCACTTTCTTGATACCAATAGGCATTAGGTTTGTGCTCCAAAGAGAGGAATGAACAAGACAGACTGTGGAAAGATAATTATATTAGAAAACCTGAAATGGGTGATCACTATTCTTGGGTACACAGAAATCAAGGCAATGTTACATCTCCTCTATTCCAGTTACCTTCCCTGAGAAAAAAGAAATATGCATTTCCCATGAAATACTCTACTCTTCTTAATCCTGTCATACCATGAGGACAGGAGTTCTCAGTGGACAGAAGTTCATACATTGTCATCCAAGTGTGTGTCCCACCTCACTTTTTGGAAATTCATTCATAAGTTTAGAAAAATTAAAACCCTTTGTCTATAGGAGGTAAGCATTAAACTTCATTAAAGGAATGATTGGGTTATCTAATCTAAGGATGGTTAAGAATTTTCCTTCATTTCACATCTGAACTCCGTAATTGGCTATCATAGCTCCTTAGGAGACTTTCAGTTAAGTTCAGTCACCCAGTTGTGTCTGACTCTTTGTGACCCCATGGACTGCAGCACGCCAGACTTCCCTGTCCATCACCAACTATCAGAGCTTCCTCAAACTCATGTCCATCTAATCAATGATGCCATCCAATCATCTCATCCTCTGTCATCCCCTTCGTCTCCTGCCTTCAATTTTCCCCACCATCAGGGTCTTTTCAAATGAGTCAGTTCTTTGCATCAGATGGCCAAAGTATTGAAGCTTTAGCATCAGTCTTCCCAATGAATATTCAGGACTGATTTCCTTTAGAAATGACTGGTTTGATCTCCTTGCTGTCCAAGGGACTCTCAAGAGTCTTCTCCAATACTACAGTTCAAAACGATCAATTCTTCGGCACTCAGCTTTATTTATGCTCTAACTCTCACATCCATTCATGACTACTGGAAAAACCATAGCTTTGATTAGATGGACTTTAGTCAGCAAAGTAATGTCTCTGCTTTTTAATATGCTGTCCAGGTTGGTCATAGCTTTTCTTTCAAGGAGCAAGCATCTTTCAATTTCATGGCTGCAGTCACCATCTGCAGTGATTTTGGAGCCCAAGAATCCCATCTGTTTGCCATAAACTGATGGGACCAGATGCCCTGATCTTAGTTTTTTGAATGCTGAGTTTTAAGCCAGATTTTTCACTCTCCTTTTCATCTTCATCAAGAGGTGCTTTAGTTCCTCTTTACTTTCTGCCATAACAGTGGTGTCATCTGCGTATCTGAGGTTATTGATATTTTTCCTGGTAATCTTGATTCCAGCTTGTGCTTCATCCATCCCAGCATTTCACATGATGTACTATGCATATAAATTAAATAAGCAGGGTGACAATATATAGACTTTTGTGTAGAAAAAAACTCTCTCCATGAGTTAAGGTCTTATGTTCAAGCCTCAGAGTTCATGGCAGGAATCTACAACTCAAAGCCCCAGCTAAATTGCCACAACAAATTTTGACACCTCAGTTAAAATGTCAAGGTTGGATTGGGATGGCCTATGCAACCCTTTATTTCTCATCACTTTTCCACATTCATTAAGCATTCTAAACAAACCAAACTTCATTGCACACCACAGAAAGTAAGTTGATGCCTTATGTACTGTGGTTTTTCCTGTCACTGTGTCCTCCCATGAGTCTTCCTAGAAAACCTCTGGTGATCCTTTAAGACTCAGTGGAGCCATCAGCTCCTGAAAGCCCTATTTGATATTCTTCTCTTCACTTCCTTCCTCTCTGTGCAGAGCAGACACCCTCTTCTCTCTCCGTGGCACACACTCAGATCATACCTCCATTCTGCATTTGCTTGCTTGCCCTCCCCCCACACCTCCTCCATGTCAAGCTGGAAGCTTCTGTAAGGCAAAGATTTTTTTTAATACTTTTCTTTCTTTATTTGTAGCTGTCCTGGGTCTTCATTGCTGCATGGCCTTTCCTCTGTTGCAGACAGCGGGAGCTATTCTTCGTTGGAATGGGCAGTCTTCTCATTGAGGTGGCTGCTCTTGTTGCAGGGCACCAACTCTAGGGCGTGTGGGCTTCAGTAACTGTGGGTCCCAGGCTCTAGGCTATAGGCTCACTAGCTGTAGCACGGGGGCTTACGTGCTCCATGGCATGCAGGGTCTTTCCAGGTCAAGGATCAGCAAACTTGTGTCTCCTGCATAGGCAGGCAGATTCTTTACCACTACCCATCAGAGAAGCCCTCAGAGGCAAAGATTTTCATTTACTCACTTCTGCCTCTTCACAGACCTAGCTAGGAGGACTATAGTAAAAATTCATAGATTATATGATTGGATTACAAAACAAATGAAACCAGCTGAGGACTCACTTTCCCTTACCTCTACCCTTGCATACTAAGAGCTGAATGCCTGGGTCTACACTAAATCTGCAGTGTTTCACGCGATTTCCGGTCCTCAGGAAACTCACCATTTTCCCAGTTTGCCTGGAGGGAGTTTCCTACCCTCAGAGAAAAACGTCAGAGGTAGTGTAAAGCATTCTCAAGGTGTGACAGCCACTCTTTTTGAGTCTGATTTCAGAACCTCAGAACCATTCCTTATGCTGTCGTTTTTTTTCTTTATGTCATTAGCTTCCCACCAGGCACTGAGGCCTCAGGGTTGAGCCATGTGAATTCCTCCCGAACCACAATGTACTCTCCCTACCTCATTTATGCCTCACCTTCTTCTAATGACTGCTTTTCTTCACTCATCTGACAACTCCTGCCTTAAAACATACATTTCCCAGCCTGACCCTCACTTTACTTCCCTGTGTAGACTATGAACCAAGGCCCCACCCCTGCTCTCTCATTGGCACTGACAATCCGCAGTAATGGACAGCCCAGAATACCAGTATCACCTACCTCTCCTTTCCGCTAATTCAGCACCCAGTACATTCTTTATCAGCTGTACTTAGAAAATATCATTTTTATTCAATAATTATAGCTAGTAGAGTTTTGCTATATGACCACACATTAATATCTAATTCTAGAAGAACCAGAATAGGAGGTATTATGCTTAACCCTACAAGATGCTCAGTGTAATTAGTTTTTCCTTAATGATCCAGAAGGCTTTGGGGACCACATGTTAATTTAAGGACATCATTATGAACATCAATTATTTTCCCATAAATATGAAAAATATTCAGTGAAGACAATGTTTCCAGAAAATAACTACTGTGCAATTTTCTTGTTTGTTTTGTGTGTGTGTGTGTGTGTGTGGGTTTTTGGGGTTGAATACAGCAAACCAGTTTGTTTTGAATTGATAAATATGGGGCTTGTTCATTAGCAAATTTCTTTGTAAACTGTCAGGAGGGATGAACTTTGAGTGGTTACAAGGTCACTCCTGGTCTATGACATCTAAAGCCTGCTATGGCACAGGGTAGAGACAGTCTAGAAAGCGGGAAAGACAAAAGCAAAGGCAGAATAACTCAGGGTGAAGTCTTAGGTGCAGAATCCAGAAACGGCAAAGCCCCTGTTTTTCTAAATGTTTGCATCTCTTGGCTCCCAGGACATCACAGTCCCCTTGCTGTCCTCCTAAGTCAGTGACTGTTCTAGTTTCCCTCTCTAGGTCCTCCTCTTCTATTCAGTCTTTTAATATAGGAGTGCTCTGGCCTCAGTCCTCAACCCCCTTCTCCTCTTCTTTCTGCTCCCACTTCATGTCACCCAGTGCCATGGATTTAATGAACATACATATTCCAATAATGCCCACATTTTCAATCTTAGGCCACAATACTGAGTTCCAGACTTACAAACTCAACTGAGAGATTCATATCCCTACTTGAATATCTACTAGGTGCGGCAAACTTAATACATTCCAAACAAAACTTTTCATCTCTAGCCCCTGGATTCCCTACCTTAGTAAACAGCAGCTATGTTTACCCTCTTGCTCAATAGAAAACTTTATTCACCCCTGTTTACTTTCTTTTTCATATAACCCACTTTTGATCCATCAGCTAATCCTGTTGTCTCCACCTTCTAAATAGTTCCATAACTGGACCACTGTCCTCCTTCTCTTAACATCCTAAAGAAAACCACCAGCACGCCTCTCCCCACTGTCTCCTTGCTTCCATCATGTCCCCAGGCTGATTCTCCTGCTGTGCTCTTGGAGGCAACCTCTTAAAACAGGATACTCTTCTACCCAAAACCTTCCAATCACCTCTGGCACTCTTAGAATAGATTGTAACCACTTGCCATGGTCTTCATCTCCTTTCCTCTATCTCTAGAATTTGTTCTTTTGGCTCCAGCCATTCTGGCTCCTGCTGTTTCAGATGCAAATAAGCCAAGTTTCTTCTGACCTCAGGGAATCAACATTTTCTGTGACCTCTGCCAGGACTGCTTTTTTTTTTTTTTT
>SJYC01148971.1:0-19593 GCA_006408675.1 Madoqua kirkii | reverse complement strand
ATGTCACCCAGTGCCATGGATTTAATGAACATACATATTCCAATAATGCCCACATTTTCAATCTTAGGCCACAATACTGAGTTCCAGACTTACAAACTCAACTGAGAGATTCATATCCCTACTTGAATATCTACTAGGTGCGGCAAACTTAATACATTCCAAACAAAACTTTTCATCTCTAGCCCCTGGATTCCCTACCTTAGTAAACAGCAGCTATGTTTACCCTCTTGCTCAATAGAAAACTTTATTCACCCCTGTTTACTTTCTTTTTCATATAACCCACTTTTGATCCATCAGCTAATCCTGTTGTCTCCACCTTCTAAATAGTTCCATAACTGGACCACTGTCCTCCTTCTCTTAACACCCTAAAGAAAACCACCAGCACGCCTCTCCCCACTGTCTCCTTGCTTCCATCATGTCCCCAGGCTGATTCTCCTGCTGTGCTCTTGGAGGCAACCTCTTAAAACAGGATACTCTTCTACCCAAAACCTTCCAATCACCTCTGGCACTCTTAGAATAGATTGTAACCACTTGCCATGGTCTTCATCTCCTTTCCTCTATCTCTAGAATTTGTTCTTTTGGCTCCAGCCATTCTGGCTCCTGCTGTTTCAGATGCAAATAAGCCAAGTTTCTTCTGACCTCAGGGAATCAACATTTTCTGTGACCTCTGCCAGGACTGCTTTTTTTTTTTTTTTTCCTCCTTAGAAATAGTCTTCTCTGTCACCTTATTCAGGCCTCTGGGCAAATGCTACCTCCTGAGGGGGTCCTTCCCTGACCACCTTACCTAAACTTCTTCTTTGTCATTCTTCAGCCCATAACTCAGAGAAGGCAATGGCAACCCCTTCCAGTGCCCTCGCCTGGAAAATCCCATGGATGGAGGAGCCTGGTAGGTTGTGGTCCATGGGGTCGCTAAGAGTCAGACATGACTGAGCATCTTCACTTTCACTTTTCACTTTCATGCATTGGAGAAGGACATGGCAACCCACTCCAGTGCTCTTGCCTGGAGAATCCCAGGGACGGGGGAGCCTGGTGGGTCGCTGTCTCCGGGGTCGCACAGAGTCGGACACAACTGAAGAAATTTAGCAGCAACAGCAGCTCATAACTTGCTTAACTGTTTTTTCAGCCTTATTACTGCCTAATGATACATTATATCTTTATTTATTTTTAGTCTTCCCTAGCTAAAGGCAAGTTCCATAAGGGTAAGACTTATTTTTCTGTCCCTAAATAAATGAATTGGATCCTGTAGTTATTGAGAATTCCATCTTTTGGCAAATGTAATCAGGCAAGAGTTTGGACAACAGGGCCAGGTAGTCCTGGGACACTGAAACAGAATTTGGCTTTGGGTCTCAGGTCCAGCGTCTGTGTGTCTGAGTGAATGCTCCGTCGCTTCATCATGTCCAGCTCTTTCAGATCCTGTGGATGGTAACCTGCCAGGCTCCTCTGCTCATGGGATTCTCCAGGGAAGAATATTGAAATAGGTCGCCATACCCTCCTCCAGGTAATCTTTCCAGCCCAAGAGAACCTGCATTGCAGGCGGATTCTTCACCACTGAGTCAGTGGGGAAAGAGTCTCTATAGGGTCCCTGAGGAAAACCAGTGAAGATAGATTGTTATAAATTGAGTGATAAGAGTAGGGAAAAGTCATGATTTCTGATGCAGAGCTTTACACTGTCATAAAAAACTCAAAATGTTCCGAAATTAACCTCAAAATGCTTTAATTAACTTGCAAATAATGTTTTCAATTTCTCATTACTTATTTATTTCCATGCTTTGAAATAGAACAAGAGCTCTTAGAGGTAAAATGTTAAAGTTGTTAACTATATTTTGAATAGAAAATTGCTTAGACCAGAGAATTTCCCTCAAGCCCCTTAAAAAATCTGAAGCATCAGACAATGCTATGTTTGGAAGGAAAACAGAAATTTTAGGAGAACCTACAGGCTGTGGAATCATCTCAAGGAAGCCCTAAGGTTTATTTTGGTTTCCTCGCAGTCAGTCATTCTAAGACAACAATTTTCAAGTGATCTTGGGACCCCTATCATCTCAGAGACTAGTTCAAAAATCCATTAGGTCAGTCCTATTTTCATAATAATATGAAGATGGTGTTAATATTTTGCCTTTTCATTCTCATTTTCTCACAAGTGTACATGGCAGTTTTCTAGAGGCTACAGGGTATGTGATATTGCAGCAGACTAAATGGAAAAGCAAAGATGAAAATCCAGCTGTCTTCTCTGAAGTCAAGCTTTAAAAATATTTGCATATATTGGAAACAAGATCATTCTTCTTGCTGAATATTTTTGTTTTAGAAAATGTATTTAGTTTGTATAAATGTTCGTGTTCACATGTAATGGGTATATTTTATTGAATGAATCAATGCTTAATAAATTATTTTTATGAATGAATAACTAAATGTTTAATAAATTCTTACTTTTAATTTCTAATAAAAGACATATCTATAGATAAGACCCCCATAAGCAAAATCTCTTTTGGATCCTCACTGGTTTTTATTTATTTTTTAAAGATTTATTTCTTTAATGTATGTGTTTACTTGGCTGTGGTGGGTCTTCACTGCTGTGAATGGCCTTTCTCTAGTTGTGGTGAGTAGAGGCTACTATTCATTGCAGTGCACAGGCTTCTTATTCTTGTAGCTTCTCTTATTTCGGAGCATGGGTATAGGCTCAGTAGTTGTGGTGCTAGGGTTTAGTTTCTCTGCAGCCTGTGGGATCTTCCCTGAGCAGAAACTGAGCCCATGTCCCCTGCATTGCCAGGTGATTCTTAACCACTGGACCATCAGGAAAGCCCCTCACTAATTTTTAAGAATCTAATGTGGACCAAAAGTTAGTGTTGCTCTAAGATATTAAACTATCAACAAATAGATCCCTAAGTAAATATTGTATAAATTTAAGATGATGAGTATATAGTAAAATAAATAGCCCTGATCACTATGGTTAAATATATTTCTCAGGCCTCTGGAAATCATTTATATAGGCTTCCCTGGTGGCTCAACAGGTAAAGAATCCTTCTGTAATGTAGGAGACCTAGGTTCAATCCTTGGGTTAAAAGAGCCCCGAGAAAGGAAATGGCTACCCACTCCAATATTTTGCCTGGAAAATCCCATGGACAGAGGAGTCTGGCAAGCTATAGTCCATGCAGTCATAAGAACTGGACATGACGTTTTGTTTAAACCACCACATGTATGTATGTATTTGATATCCATTATGTCTTTCTCTCTTTCCAAAAATGTACACGTAGTACATTTAGTGTACACGTAGACAATTGTTTCAGCTTATTTGCACATTCAGATAACTAAAGCTTTACAAACATGAATCCAAATGGTAAGCCATGGAAAACTTTAAGATATAGCATTGTGGCCATTAGCTCAGATTCCCAAACCTAACAACCTAAATTTATTCAACATTTCTATGCTTCTGTTTCTTTAAAATATGGCTAGTATTAGTTCCTAAACCAAAGGACTGGTAAGCAGATGAAATAAGTTCATACTCTCACCAACTCCAGGGGCGTGGTAGGGTGGAATGCTTCATTTCTATTTTCTAAAAGGAACAATTTTATGAAGATCACAGAGATTAAAGATTATCTGGGGTGATGCATGTTAGAATATTTTTGTTTTTATTCCACAACGCCTAAGTTAAATTTCCGCATGTGAAATGGACATGTTCTTAACATGGGCCAGTCAGAATGTCACTAAGCACAGCACTTGGCTTTTCATGGCACCTTACCCGCTTTGCTTTCATGCCCACATATATAATCCCCCTGGTTTAGATATAGGTCAAGTTTGTTTATAGTCCATCTCAGGCTACTCCTTTCCCAAGAAAGAAGAGTGCACAGTATTATAGACTTGATGCTCTATTGTTTCATTTGTTAGATGATGCATCATAGCTAAGTAAACATCTTCTAAATGTTTCAAGATTTGCCAGCATGGTATATTTTATGTGGTATATGGTATATTAAAATTTGGTGTTAAGTTTCAGTTAGGAATGAGTCTTGCCCTATCTTACTAAAGTTATCTGATATTTGTAATTAAAAAAAAAAAAAACCTGTTTCAACTCAATGCAATTGCAGACATTTCAGATTTCCTGTCAACTTTATTGCCTTGGAGTATATGAATACAGTATTTCCAGACAGATGCCTGAGTTCAGTAACTACTTATTTTAATAAAGGGTGTGCTTCCTCTATGTGACTGATGGAGAAACATTATTTTTAGGCAGAAATAGCAATTCAGTGTGCTTAGCTCACAATTCATTACCATCTCAGTACATAGGATGATGGGGGAAGGAGTCTGTCCCTGTCTAACAGAGGCTAATATTGTGCTGGTGCCATAAGAGTTTAGATGTTGATGGATAAGGTCATCTATTCCAGAGATGTGGTGGCAGCGAATTAAGTGAGATATTCTCTGTGTGGTTAAGAGTTGTCAGATAAGACCTTCAGGGCAGAAAAGAAGTAAACGAGTGTCTTATGGGAATGTAGTGGTCAAGAAGGCAAAAAATAGACTTGAGCAGATATTCCTGGGTTCAAGTCCCACCTTAGGATTTTATTAGCTGTGTAAACATAGGATTTTCTCTCTCATTTATAAAATAAGGTTATCAATACTTACATCAGAGGAGGGTTCTAAAAATTATACAATATAGTATGTACAGAGGCTCCATGTACCATAGAACATTAGCACTGGAAAAGGTTTCTGTTTGAGCAACTGGACCTTCAATGTAAAGCTGCCTTCAGTCCAGTTCAGTAGAAAATCAGCAATTTCACAGGTGATAAGAAGCATCAAATCTAGACATAAAACTTTAAAAGTTAGCTTGTAGAAATCATAGTGTATAAAAACCACTTATCTGTTTATAATCTGCACCATAAGATTTAAGTGTAAGAAGAAACAGTGGTACCTGTTAGGCTTAAATGACCAGAAATTTTATTTACAAATTGAAAATTGATTTATTGGGTTTTTTTAATTAAATAAGTGTCTACCGTTGATTGAAAATACTTTATTCATAAAAATAAATAAAATTATTATTTTATTTATTTTCATGGTTAATTGTGAGACAAATTCATATATTAATGAAAGTAAGTCAAGAGAGTTACTCAAATGTTTATCCAGACATTAATAAATATAAGTAACATTTGAAAGGATAGGTTTCAGAATTTTTCTACGCATTTATCAACATAGCTGTATCCATTCACATAAAATTATTCATTTTACAAATAAAGCATTCAGCTATTTGTAATACACTTTTAACACAACATATGTACATATCAATAAAGATCAATATTCCATACTGATCTATATATGAATCTTTTTATGTCAACACAAAGCTGTAATTCTGTCTTTAATGGCTGCCATGATGATTGTTGTGTGTTACACAGTCGATTATTAGACACTTAGATTGTTTGCAGTAAGTTTTTGCTACTATAAACAATGCTGTGTCAAATTTCTGTTCATTTATATTTGTACAGACTTTTCAATTATTGTCTTGGGATAAGTTACTTGAAGTAGATTTACTTTGACTAAAGGGCTGCACAATAAAAATAAAAAGGTTGTCAGATTGCCTTCTAGAAAAGCTAGTTAGATTTAAACATAAAGGGAAGTTTCCATGAAGTATGGAGCTTTAATTAAATTAATGTTATTTAACATTTTTACTTACATCCTGTTTTCTAAAGGAACTACATAGACTTGTATATTATTTCAAATAAAAGAAAATAGGGAAAGAATGTACACAGAGGGAATTTATTGCAAGTATGAAAATACTGCTCAAATTGAACTTCAGGGTAACCAAAGAGATGATGAGAGTAGGCTCTTGGCTGAGATGCCTGTGATAAGAGAATGATTAAAAGGTGAAAAGCAAACAGAAGTTTAATAACATGTATATCCCCTGTATACATGGGAGATACCCAAGAAAACCAAGCAACTTCCTGAAATGATTCAAGCCACCACCTTAAATGCCTTCTCCAGTGAAAGACGAAAGGAAAATGTGATATCCAGAAGCGGTTTAAAATAATCAAACCTGGGGCTTCCCTGGTGGCTCCTGCTCAGCCAGTGCAGGAGACATGGGTTCGATCCCTGACCTGGGAGGATCCTACATGCAGCAGAGTCACTAAGCCTGTGACTCACCACTACTGAGCCTGTGCTCCAGAGCCCGGGATGGGCCTCAGCTACTGAAGCCTGCATGCCCTAGCCCTGTGCACCAGAGAAGCCACTGCAATGAGACGCCCCAGCACAGCAAGTAGAGAGTAGCCCCTGCTCACCACAGCTAGAGGAAAACAGTGAACCAGCGCAGCCAAAAAGAGACAAATGAATACAATCCTAAACACGTAAAAAAGAAAGAAGAAGAAGAATCAAACCTGTAAGGTGGAAGGGAAATCTGTATGCACAAAGCTATTTGTCACTAAACAGTGAGGCTGAAGACAGGTACATGGGAACCAGTTCTACGTCTCCCTGCCCTTTTATGCATATTAGAGATTTACTACAATAAAACATGAAGAATGGATTTAAGTATAGATTATGGCATAAAAATATTTATGTACACTGGGAATACACAAAATATAGTAGAGCTACTTCAATTAAGAAGAAATTAAAAATAGAAATTATGATAATCCAAAAATCCTTTCTGTTTCAGAAAGAGCAAAGAACCATGTGGAAAGATATGAAAAGTCTTCATAATCAAAATAATTGAGTGCTTGTTGATTTTAAAAATAACTGTTTAGGTGACTAGGAAAGAGCCTATTTCTCTAAAATGCAATAATGGTAAATAGTAAAAGAGTACAAAAATGCCACTTATTTTTAAAAAACTAAGTACCACTGAAGTTAGTATTATCTCCAAGTTATCTTTCCAGGGAAAATGAATAACTATAGTTTGAACAAAATTTAGAGAATTCCCAGTCATGAAGGGAAAAATCAATAATTACATACCACCTCTCTTAGGCACGATGTGGATCAAATAATGTGAAGTAAACTTTGAAACCAGGAGTAAATAGTGAGACTTTATATCATGGAATCTCAATGTTTTAATTAAGGAAGAGGAAGAGGTCAGTTCCACACTCTCATTTTGTAGATAAACTACATGGGATAGAAGAGGCTGAAACAATTTGCTTAATGTTATACCCATACTCAAGAGTAATTAATTTTGTTTTTGCACAGTCATAAGGTCATATATGAAAAGTCTTAGATCCAATTTTGTTATAAAAATTATTTTGTGAAGATTATGAATTGAGACCCACAGAAATTCAATATCATTTAGTGTAATAGATAAAGATGGTGAACACACAGGCTAGTGAGTCCAAAAGTGTTGCAAAAACCACTAATGGGGAAAAATGGTAATTAATCAGGATTTAATTAAAGTGGACAGCATTCTGAAAGGAATAACAAGGACAGAAGTTATTTATGTGAGTGTCATATGCAAAGAGATATGTCTTTTCTTTTAATTAAGGCAGAAATTGCCTCTGAAAAGAGCAAAAAGGTAGCAAACCATCATTCTGCAGGAGAAAATAAGAGACAAAGACAGCAGCCACCAGTGTTTTTAATTAAGAGGAGAATGATATTTTAGAGAAGTGAAGGAAACAGTTTAGGCATTTGTCTTCCTTCCAGCCATCCGTTACAGCACTTAGCAACATCACCCCTTGTTTAGGGGGCTGTGCTACCGTGCAATCTATAGGGTGATGCTCTATAGAGCAAACCCTGTTACATCGAGTTGTTCTTTTAGTAGTGAGGTTGAATCCATCAATCCCCATCACATTCTCAGCTTTGGACAGAAGGAGACTTTTTCAAGGTGGGCAGCTTGGGGTTAACAGTGAGTGGAGTCTTTGGACAGGTGAAAATTGACGATGAATGATTGAGAAAGCTAAAAAATTGAAACTGACCCTCTTGAGGCTCAGATAAGCACCCTAAGGGACAGAATAAACACCATGTTCTAACCAGCTCAGCCTCTAGCCAGCCTTGGGGATCCACTCTATTCCTTTCAGATTTAATTAGCTTCCCTCCTGGTATGCACCAGGTGGCATTTACTCTCAACTTAATTCACCTTTTAGGACTTGTACCTGCTTCTTTCTTTCCCTGCATATTCTGTTTCTTTGACAACCAACTCCAATAAAGTCTATTGTTAATCTTAATACCTAGGCACTATTATATTTAATGCTCTCTTGGGCCATTTAGAAATAATCTAATTATGTCAAGTAACCATAAATAGCTTTCTTAAGGTACATAATATCTGTGAATTAACTTTCTTGCTTTGCCAGGCAAAAGGAGCCACAACAAGATACTGCCCTCAAAATTGTATGTCCCACCCTGCCTGGCAGGGGTGGTAAGGAGTCTTATAGCGTTCAAGGAGCAGGGTGTGATCAACATGTGGACAGTCTTCTAACTGGTTAGTGGTGAGGTCACTGGAAGTCAGCATCAGCACCTTCTTGTTCCAACTGGTCTGGGGTATATGTGCTTGTGAGCAGGATACAGTTAACTTCTTCCACCTGGTGAGGGTTTAAGTATCTGCAAAACAGCTCAAAGGACAATACTTTGGCCACCTAATGTGAAGAGCCAACTCATTGGAAAAGGCCCTGATGCTGGAGAAGATTGAGGGCAGGAGAAGGGGGCGATAGAAGATGAGCTTGTTGAATAGTATTGAATCAATAGACATGAGTTTGAGCAAACTCCAGGAGATGGTGAAGGACAGAGAAGCATGGTATGCTGCAGTCCATGGGGTCACAAAGAGTTGGACAGGACTTGGCAACTGAATAGCAGTAACAGCTGGCCACCCAACTGGATACATTAGCTGCAGAAAAGACCCTTGAATCATTTGCCAAGGAAAGCCTCCAATGGGGCTCTGGGGAAGCTCTTCCTAAAGAGTGTATATCAGTCCAGAAATTTTTCAGTCCATTTTAGTTATTGAAAGAGCCTCTTGTAATTGACTCGTTCCCTTTACTTTTAAATTTCAATCTGATAATCACAATTGATTTAAATTTCTCTCTCAACTCCTGCCCTTGCTTGCCATGGCAGCCTGCTTTTACAACAGAGAAGGCAATGGCACCCCACTCCAGTACTCTTGCCTGGAGAATCCCATGGATGGAGGAGCTTGGTAGGCTGCAGTCCATGGGGTCACTACTAGTCAAACACGACTGAGCAACTTCACTTTCACTTTTCACTTCCATGCATTGGAGAAGGACATGGCAACCCACTCCAGTGCTCTTGCCTGGAGAATCCCAGGGACGGGCGAGCCTGGTGGGCTGCCGTCTATGGGGTCACACAGAGTTGGAAAAGACTGAAGCGACTTAGCAGCAGCAGCAACAGAGAGTTACAAACTTGAAAAGGTTATCATTCCTTCAGACTCATCTTTCCCCTTTTATAAAAATACATTACAGCAGCTTTTTAAACATTCTGAAATAAAATTAATTGATACTTTCCTGGTGATCCGGTGATTGGGATATAGTACTTCCAATGCAGGGGCATGAGTTCGATCTTTGGTCAGGGAAGTTCTGCATGCTGCTAGTTGTTGCCCAAAATAATTAAATTAATTGAAAAAAATAAGGAAGTATGAAGCACTTCCCAATTCATAACAAATAATAATAGAACATATTTCCTGAATATTTTTTCTTTCAAAGTCTACCTACTAACTCTGATATCTGCCAATGTGTCTGCTTATTCGCCCAGTTGTGTCCGACTCTTTGCAACCCCATGGACTGTAGCCCATCAGGTTCCTCTGTCCCTGGAGTTCTCCAGGCAAGAATACTGGAATCGGTTGCCATGCCCTCCTCAATATCTATCAATATTTTCTAATAAATCAATATTTTTTGATTTATGAAACAGGTCTCACCCAAGAAGATATGATGGAGCAGCAGGTGCCTGTCCCATGATGGGGCACTACACCAAGGGCAACAGCTATAAATGCTGATTAACAAGTAACACTGGCGTTGGTGAAGTGATTTTCCAAAATGGTGACTAGCTCTTGTTAAATTCCAAATGAAACAAAGTCAAATGTTTTCTCAATATATACAGTAGTTACCTTCCTGGAAAAATCAATGTAAGTTGAAACATGCAAAAGATACTTGATTCATACTTAAAAAACCAGAGTAAGGTTCTACTCTTTGATAAAAATGTCCCCGAGAATATTTAAAAGATATATGGAATGAAGGACAAATATTTGTCATATCATCATCTTGCACATTGCAAGATAATGTTTCATTCTTGGTCAAGTCCCATAAATATCCACGGCAATGTCCATATTATTCTGACAAGATAACCCAATGAATTTCCAAAGTGCCCTTATGGAGCAGTACCATCTTAGCTGAGAACCACTACTCAAGAGACTTAGAGGGAAAGGGATATGGATACGGTCTGCCTTCCCCACCCTCCTTCACATTCTTGTGGTAATTTTGCAGGGAACTGGGGAGGGACCACCTCTTGAGGCAAGGTTGTATCTCTTTCACGTTGGTCACTGCTACTGACCCATCTCATCAGTTACATGCTCAGGATGGTTAGGTAGAGACTGCCACTGTTTCCCTTGGACAGAATCCTTTACTCAGCATCTCCTCCAGAGCCTGGGGAACTTCTGTGTGACTGGAGAATTATTATTTTAGATTGACTTCCCAAGGATAGCTTCACACAAAATCCATCTCATGTCCTGAGTCTTTGAGAAGTTTAAAGACCCCATTCCTTTCCCCACTAAGCCCCACTTCAGAGACCACCCCATCCCATTTCTCCCAAGTGGTCTTTCCTCCACTCCAGGAGTACACGATTCAGAAGTAAACTGATACTGGGAAATTTGATACCAGGCTCACTTTTTTACAATTTTTAAAGCAATTTTTTCGGGAGCCTTCTCTCTTGACCTCAAAAAGGAGAAACCAGTTGAATACTGTACTTCTACAACCCATCGCTAGCTTACTGCACATAATCACTAATTTGCTTATATAATACAACACAGAAATGTTCACAGCAAATAAGCAGGTGAAGAGATAGGAGAGTTTTAAAGTCATAAAATGCCTTGTCTCCACTCCAGAATTGAGCCAGTGCTTTTTTATTCACTTTGTCTATCAACAGTTCTTCTTATCCATAAGTTCATGAAAGTAATTTAGAAAGCATGTCTGGAAGATATGTGGGCATATAAAGAATGGGGCTCTATCGAATAATCTAAAAAGCAATCTATTAGAGAATTTGAGTATTGATAGTATATAGGTGACACCCGATAAGGCACAACAGTGATAAATAAAATCATGTCTAAAACACATGACTTAAGAAACTAAGTCTCTCCCTTAATACCAAACTTGGGAAAATACGTGTAAGCCAGGAGAGTAGGAAAGTGAAGAGACTTACAAAGCTGATTGTTTCATATGAAACTAAAAGAAGTCCTCAGAATGAACAGGTAAGTTGTCTTGATCTTAAGAATGAGATCAAATACCAAACTCTATAGTACTGGACTGCCCTTCCTACCCTGTAGCCTCTGCTCACATCTCTCTCTCCCTCACTTTTTATGCTTCACCCTCACCTCAACCACTCCCACCAACCTACTAATAGTACTAGACTGCTCCTTCTCAACACAGGACCTTTGCACCAGAAGTTTCCTCTGCCCAAGACTACACTGAATTCACCCTCCTCTGCCCTTAGCCAGTTCCTAGCCATTTTCAGACCTTAACAGACTCTCCTAAGAAAAGGTCAGCTCTCTCTGTTGCAAAGTTGTGTAATTTTGCTACTTCCTGTTTTTCCCAAGATAAAAGCTCCATTTGTTCACGTGTTCACTGATGACCCCTTTATGTCTAATACAGTGCTCTCCTTAATAGTAACTTTAAAGTACTCAAATAAGTGAGTGAATAAATAATTATTTATAACTGTATGAAAATGAATGTCACTCCATCGTGTCTGACTCTTTGAGACCCCATGGACTGTACAGTCTATGGAATTCTCCAGGCCAGAATACTGGAGTGGGTAGCCTTCCCCTTCTCCAGAGGATCTTCCCAACCCAGGGATAGAACACAGGTATCCTGCATTGCAGGTGGATTCTGTACCAGCTGAGCCACAAGGGAAGCCCAAGAACTGGAGTGGGTAGCCTATCCCTTTTCCAGTGGATCTTCTTGACCCAGGATTTGAACTGGGGTCTCCTGCATTGCAGGCGGATTCTTTACCAAGTGAGCTAACAGGGAAGCCCTATCAGGTAAATCCTGGAGTAGAGAACGGCAATCCACTCTAGTATTCTGGCCTGGGAAATCCCGTGGGTAGAGGAGCCTGGTAGGCTACAGTCCATGGGGCCATAAAGAGTCAGATGTGACTGAACCTCTGAGCAAAGCAGGTAGATACCAAAATTCAATCCCATGTCTGCAAAATCAAGCTGTTATCTGCTCTGATCATAAGACACTGTCCCTCAGAAAAAGAAGATTCAAAACTTGTCAGAAAATTCATTATGGATTTTTCTAACATTAGTATTTACATATAAATAACTTTTAAATTTTATTTAAATAAATTTATTAAAGTAATTAATTTAAATTTAATTATAATTCATACTTAATTAAATGTTTTAAAATTTTACACAAATAACATTTCACCTTAATACAAGGAATAAAGATAAAAAAGCCTATGCTTTCCATTTAAAAGATGTCTTAAATATCAAGTGATATTAGTGATAAATTGACATTAGATTTCCCATAATGACAAATGTACAATTTTCTAGTTTGTGTTAGAGTGGCTTAAATGGTCAAGAATCTGCCTGCAATGCAGGAGACCTGGGATCAATCCCTGGGTTGGGAAGATCCCTTGAGGAGCACATGACCACCCACTCCAGTGTCCTTGCCTGGAGAGTCCACATGGACAGAGGAGCCTGGCAGGCTACAGTCTGCGGGGTCACATCGCAAAGATTCAGACACAACTAAGCAACTAAGCACAGCACAAGGATGTGTCACAAGAGATGTAAGAAACACATACGGAAAATCAAAACAGCTTTATCTTTCTTTTTCTTTATCCAACAAATACGATTGCTTTTAGCAAACAATATTCTTTTGAATGTATACAAAATCAAAAGACAAAAAGATTTGATTAAATGTAATGATTTCATTCAGATTCCCTTCACTGATTCTGTATATTTCTAAAACAATATTAAAAGAACCTATAGTTAAGGGAAGCAATAGGCTCTTTATAAACTCCGTACTTCATCAAAATTGGCTCCATTTGGCTTTCACACACAGCGGATTTAAGTATTGGAGATTTACTCATGGAGAGGTGGTAGAACAGAGTAGGAGACAGAATCTTTTTACCTGTTCCCTGGTTACAATTAAGCTCTAGCTGTCATACAAACACAACCAGCTATTCTCTGCTTTCTACAACCTGTTTAAAAGACAGCCACACATCCAGGGGACTAGGCAGTGGGAAGAAGAGTCAATTTAAGGCACAAAGAATGAGAGGGTGCATAGTCTGCAGAGAATGTAAACACAATACTAAAACCAGCTAGGGGTCCTCTGCTCTTTATCACCCCTGAGCAGCTTCTCAGGGGTGAAGTGCTTCCCTTGCCTGCTGGAGAAGGTGATCCTGCTTCTCACCATGTTAACAGACTACTTTAAGGAGAGTTTCTAGAATACTAACAGCATTATAGAAGTCAGATGTGTTCCAGTTGAAACCATCCATGATGATTCCTCCGAAAATGAAAATTTCATTTTGTTTTAAATACTTGGCTGAGTGGGGGAATGGGACTCTGCCAAAAATTGAGCCAAGGTGAAAAGTAACTACTTCTTGCCTTTCTTCTCTAGTTACTGTCTCACTTGGCACTGTGGGTCTCTTTATCCTTGACCACACCCACTCTTACAGGTCATCCACTTAAGATGTACCTTCTTAAAGCATTTGTCTGGTTTCAGGACTCACATGCTTAAAAATCTTCAGGGTCTAGTTCTAGTTCTGAGATCAAGTTCCAAGAGGTCATGGTAAGTATGTAATTCAGTTTTTAGTGACCACAGGATTTAGTTCATGCTGCTGAATGAACTAGTCGCTTACCATCTGCTGTCTGAATAATTTAAAAATTCAGTTATCTGCTACTAAATTTTCTTTAAGTGACTGCCCTATAATAAGGCATGTCCCACGAATTTGCATCATTTATTTAACACATACTTACTGATCATTTCACATGAGTTAGGTAGGCATTTGTGGTGTTGAATAATTTTTCCATCTAAAATCTGCCTTTTCTTGAGCAATATGTACATTCAGAGATATTCTTTTTTTTTTTTTTTTTTACAAAAGAAACCAGAAAACCAAAAAATATCTTTCAAGAGCCATAAAATATGAAATTCAGGTATTCTTTTTAGGCTTCAAATCTATTGTTGTCATCTCAAAGGAGAACAATGAATAGGCCATAAACTGCTTTAGCCTGTGAGCTTTTAAGTAGACTTGAACCCAAGTATAGAAGATCTGGCAAATAAAAGACTATCCGTGCTAAATAAAAGTAGAAAAGAATGACAGGTTGGCTATTATTTCCATATTTGCAAATGGTATTTTTTCCAATAATTAGATATTTGGCCACAGTTCAGATTCATGGATATGAGTGACTGTGTGCTTGTGTAAGAGTGTGTGTGTGTATGTGTGTACGTGGTATCTATATTGTGTAATGTCAGATAAGAATGTGGGAAGAAGGACAAAGCAGGCGTGACAGACTCATGGAAAGCGGCACCGGAACCATCAATTTACGTGTAAGGGATTCTCCTCCCTCCTCTCCAGAGGTGTTAATTTTGCGGCAAGCGGTTTACCCATGAAAACTCACTTGTGTAATGCTTGCCATCCAGATGTATTCATTACATGCTATTCTTTAAATGAAACCAAAGGGGAACTTAGAATTCCTGCTGCAATTCTGCCTTGAAAGGAACAGAACCATTTTATGTGCAGCTTCTGGCTGCAGTCTTGTTTATGGAACAACTCTTGGGTCTATATCACATACACAAGCTCATGACTGCAGAGGTGCGAGCCGTGCGGCCAGGCCTCTGCACCTACCCCTGGTGAAATCCGGGAGCTCTGAGCTAGAATTCCTAAAGGAATCTCAACTCAAGGCAGGAACAAATGATCACACAAAGCACAGTGCTGTATCATTTCCTTGGTCTGGAACTCTCAAAAAAGGACTCAAGCTGTCAGTGAGCAGTCTTAACTCTGATGTCTGAAAAACTGACCACCTAAACTAGTACTTTCTCCCCAAAGTCTATCTTGTTTTCCCTGCTTCAGTTTACTATGTGTTAATTTATTTTACCTTCTGCCTGTTTCTCTGTTGCTGCTGCTGCTAAGCCGCTTCAGTCGTGTCCGACTCTGTGCGACCCCAGAGATGACAGCCCACCAGGCTCCCCTGTCCCTGGGATTCTCCAGGCAAGAACACTGGAGTAGTAGAATGTAAATCCTAGGAGGGTGGGAACTTTTCCTGATGTTTTCACTATTGTGCCTTGAGCATCTGGGACAGTGCCTGGCCCAGAGTAGGTCCTCATAAATATTTTTTGAATGAATCATAAAGAGATGTATGAAAATATGAATTAATATGACTTTTCAACTATGGTTTGTCTCTGCTCTCCCCAGTTATTTTGGCTTTTTGAGTTGCTTAATGACTGGTTTTGAACCTCTCAGGAAATTATTTGGTTCCTTAATTTTCAAAAACTAATAAATGAAACTGTAAGCACAGTATCCATATAAGACATACCTAAAGAACCCCTCTTAACAGGAAATAAGAGATTCTCTGACATGCTTACAAACTGGGTCAAACAAGAGCTTAAAGGTAATTGCTGAGATAACTGACAAGGGGTCAGTTTACAGGCTCAAGCCTGAGGCTTGGTCAGATTGCCATCTCTGTGTGGTCTGGCCTCCTGCTGCCTGTCAGCACAGAGCAGGTGGCCAGGCAGGACTGCGAGGGTGGACATGGTGACCATTGTCAGTTGCTAACTAGGGCCTGCACTGTAGCTAGGAGATGATTGCTCTTAAGTTGCAGTTTGCACTGGACAGCGGCCAAAGTGTTTATTTTCCCCTATGACCCAAACCTCCATTTTGTCTACATAGGTCAGCCCCCCCAACCCCACCGATAGGTCAGGGGACAGTTATGTGCTTCATTAATTTACCTACTATGAACCCAGAGCTGCTCTAGATGCTGGGATCTGACAGGTGGAGGCCCTGCAGTCTTAGACTTTGCTTTATTGATCATCTCTTCCAACCTGCTCATCCGTCTTTGTAAGGTCATTTACAGTACCCACTTGAGTTTCTTAGAGACTCAAAAAAAGGCCCTTAAACATTTTTAATTTCTCTTAAATTTCCAAGAAGAGTCTGCATTTTTGTGTTTTGTTAAATACCAATGTTCACTGTAGCAACAGGATAGAAACAGATTTATGGTCCAACCTGCTCATCCGTCTTTGTAAGGTCATTTACAGTACCCACTTGAGTTTCTTAGAGACTCAAAAAAAGGCCCTTAAACATTTTTAATTTCTCTTAAATTTCCAAGAAGAGTCTGCATTTTTGTGTTTTGTTAAATACCAATGTTCACTGTAGCAGCAGGATAGAAACAGATTTATGGCAGATGTAAAGAGAATTTTTTCACTTGTCTTTATCACTAATTAGCTATTTGACCCTAGGCTAGTGGTTAGCTCAAGCTGAACCTAGAATCAACCAAGAAACTTAAAAAAAATATATTAGTGTTCATACTCCAGATCGGTAGGAACAAAATCTCTAAAAAGTGGATCTGGGCTTCAGTATTATTTTGAAACAACTGATACTTATGTGCAGCCAGGGTTGGGCAAATCTGTTTGTACTTTCTCAGCTTGTAAAAATGAGGGTAATCATAGTTCCTTCATTAGTGCTTAAGAATTTCTTATCTAAAATTTAGGTTGTAGATGTCAGATAAATTTACTATCTATACAACTAGCTGGTTTACACTCTCATTTTGGTCTACTCTCAGAAATTCTTAAACAAATCCAAAGATGGCAAAGACTTTTGTGAGACAGGATAATATTTTAAAACAAAGAGGAAACAATATAGTTTCTGAACTTTCCTTCTTTGTAATTGCTAAGGACCCTTTAGGTCATGCTGTGTAAATTCTGAGTTTTTAAAGAGATAAGAGTATACAATGTCATTATTTCCAAAGACTCCAGTGGTAGCAGAATCAGCAGCATTAAGACCATGGCTTAAGTCACCCACAAATTCAGTCCATTTCTTCCTTAGGTATCTTTGTTATAAACATTTTCAAGGGCTACTGTCTGGGCACTGTAGTCTCTACTAAAATATTGTCAGTTCTCAGAAGAGTCTAATCAGTGGTCAGCAATTGAAAATGCAGTGAGGGAGCTATAGATCATAGGCAATGCCAAAGAAAGGAGATTTATTGAAAGATGTAAAGTACAATCTTTCAGGGACATTGCTTCAGAACTGGATTCTGAGGAATAAACTGCCTGGTACAGAGGACTCTGGGGATTTCTTCTTGAGTCCCTATTGATGGAGTATTTGAACCGATGTTGATGAAAGTTTGTGCAAACTTGATGAAAAAGTTTATGTTCTGTAGATAAGGTCCTCTGTTAAGAAAGTTAATGTGACAGAAAAGCAAAATCTTCCTTGTACTGGAATTTGCTAAAAATGGCTCTGTTGGAAATTAAACCCTGAGATTATATTAGAGAGGAAATCATAGGAAAAGAGGAACATATAGGAAAAGAAAAATTGTAATCCAGGGAGGATGCAGCAACCACACTGCATTTATAAAACTGGAAAGCGCACAGCAGTTTCCCTCGTTATAGAGAGGGAAACTACTCTCAACCATAGGGACATCCACTTTCCTGGATTATTCATTGTGTAGAATTCCATATAAGGAAAACCACAGCATGAAAATGGAAGTGTTAGTCACTCAGTTGTGTCCAGCTCTTTGCGACCCCATGGACTGTAGCCTGCCAGCCTCCTCTGTCCACG
Organism: Madoqua kirkii; assembly: GCA_006408675.1. NCBI lineage: Eukaryota > Metazoa > Chordata > Mammalia > Artiodactyla > Bovidae > Madoqua > Madoqua kirkii. Next base: position 1,722 of record SJYC01148971.1, on the reverse strand, counting down.
GAATTCTCCAGGCACAAATGCTGGAGTGGGTAGCCATTCCCTTCTCCAGGGAATTTTCCCAACCCAGGGATGGAAGCCAGGTTTTCTGCACTGCAGGCAGATTCTTGACCATCTGAGCCATCAAGGAAGCCCAAATAACAAAAACCACAGCATAATCATTACTGGATGGCCTGATTATGTGGAACCTAATTATATAGAAACTTTTATTTTTTGCTTCATGGATATAATTTTTATGAAAATTTACCAATAATAATAATACCACTTATTGAGTAATTTCTGTGATAAGGCAAGTACATATATGTCAAGCACATATATACATTTATCCTTTCCATAATGCCTTGAAGGAGATTTATGATCTAGGTTTTCCAGAGAAAGACACTGTGGTTAAAAAAAACTTTCCAAGGTCACACAGGCAGAGGTGACATTCAAACCCAGAGAGTCTGACTCCAAAGCCTATTTCTTAACCAGTCTCTGTTCCTCTCTGGCCCACTAGTGATCTAGATAATGATTCTGCCATGGAGTTACTGACTGGTAAACTCACCATTGGTAAAGTTTGGGAAGTATAAACTAGATAATGTCCTCACTGTACTGAGGCAGAAAGAAAAAATGAAAGTGTCGGGATTTTGCACAAGGTCAACTGTTGACTGTAAGTTACTCAAATGCAGAAGTGCAAATCTCTGGTATGCAGAGACTGTGACAAATTCAGAGGAAGTGGTTGGCTTTACAGTGACAGAGCACTGAGGAAGAAAGAGTTATAACTGAGTCTGCTGGGAAGGCTGCTCCCACCCACTGGCATGGGCCACTGACTAGAACGGGTTCAATTGTTCAAAACAAAATAAAGAAGTTTAATTGCAGGAACAAGACCCCAAGGAGGTTTTAGAAGTCAACAAGAATCCCCACAGTCACCTATGAAGTAAAAACTGTGGGTCCAATTAGTAGCAAAGAAAACCTGGTCCAGTGTTTCACCTGAGTTTCCTGTGCAGGAGAATGGCTAAAGCTAGGGATGCTAAAATACTCTTTTCTTATGAGGAAATCAGTATCAAACTAAACCAGTGAAGGAGCACATAGGTGAATGGTGAACATGGGCAGGGTAGGAAAAGACGTGGGGGATTGCCTAGAGCTGTATTCAGTTCAGTTCAGTTCAGTCACTCAGTCGTGTCTGACTCTTTGCGACCCATGAATCGCAGCACGCCAGGCCTCCCTGTCCATCACCAACTCCTGGAGATCACCCAAACTCATGTCCATCGAGTTGGTGATGCCATCCAGTCATCTCATCCTCTGTTTTCCCCTTCTCCTCCTGCTCCCAATCCCTCCCAGCATCAGGATCTTTTCCAGTGAGCCAACTCTTCGCATGAGGTGGCCAAAGTATTGGAGTTTCAGCTTTAGCATCATTCCTTCCAAAGAACACCCAGGACTGATCTCCTTTAGGATGGACTGGTTGGATCTCCTTACAGTCCAAGGGACTCTCAAGAGAGAGTCTTCTCCAACACTGCAGTTCAAAAGCATCAGTTCTTCAGTGCTCAGCTTTCTTCACAGTCCAACTCTTATATCCATACATGACTACTGGAAAAACCATAGCCTTGACTAGACGGACATTTGTTAGCAAAGCAATGTCTCTGCTTTTGAATATACTATCTAGGTTGGTCATAACTTTCCTTCCAAGGAGTAAACGTCTTTTAATTTCATGGCTGCAGTCACCATCTGCAGTGATTTTGGAGCACC
>SJYC01148969.1:0-29238 GCA_006408675.1 Madoqua kirkii | reverse complement strand
GGGACAGGCGAGGGAGGGATGCAGCGGCGGGGGGAGGGGGGAGTGGGCTGCAGGGTCCCAGCCTTCGGGCACTCTGCTAGAGGGTGCGTTGGGGATGCTGCGCGCACAGGCATCTTGCCCCCGAAATTTGAGGGGAACTTTGCCGCTGCATTATCCGCCTCTGCCTCTGGAGCTTTGCTGACTCTTGGGGAAATGGTCTGTGTTCTGAGATGTGAGGATATCCTTCTTGGCTCCTCCTTAATGAAAAAGAGGGAGGTCTTATGGGTGGACAGTCGGCTACGGAAACCAAATCTACACAGGCGATGCTTTTAAAAATGCAGTGTGTGTGCATCCTTGGCGCATAAAATCCCCCTTCCCTCGTGGCTTCTGGATGAATGGCTTGGGCTGGCAATTCATATTTCCCTCTCCAGACAAAGTGGCAATGGTTGGGTTGTGAGCAGAGTGATCGAATGGAACAAAGAATTTTGTGAAGAAAGCGTTGTGCATGGTGTCCGCAGTCGGTGGAAAGAAAGTCCGGCTTTGCACTAGGTATTTATTTAACCCCCCTCTTGCCTGGCTCCCTTGCAGGCGCTATCTCTCTACTGCTAGTCAGCCACTAGTGGTTGTGAATATAACAATACAAACTTTGTCCTGCTGGAGGTATAAAGACTAAAAAGAGAGAGAGAGAGAGAAAGAAGGATATCAGTAGGTGTAGTGGAAGGAGCTTTTTAAAAAATGACGGTCGTAAAGACAGTACAGACATCCATGTCATGGAGGAGCTGGTGGAGTAGGTGGAGAGCCTGATCAGATCTGGTTAAAGGCATAGCTTGAGTTTCTCCAATTAGAACAGTTGAACATCCACACTGTAGTATCTGTGTGAAGATATCCTGAGGGAAATGGGGAGCAATCAGGAGGCGATTCTGAAAGCAAACCTCCCATCCACAACCCCCATAACATACACACTCACTCCTCACTGGAAGGTTTCTCTTTCGCAGAGCTGCTCCTGCAGCAAGTCAGGCAAAGGGGGGGAGAATATATTTAGATATTTCATTCATTTAGATCGAATGGAACAAAGAATTTTGTGAAGAAAGCGTTGTGCATGGTGTCCGCAGTCGGTGGAAAGAAAGTCCGGCTTTGCACTAGGTATTTATTTAACCCCCCTCTTGCCTGGCTCCCTTGCAGGCGCTATCTCTCTACTGCTAGTCAGCCACTAGTGGTTGTGAATATAACAATACAAACTTTGTCCTGCTGGAGGTATAAAGACTAAAAAGAGAGAGAGAGAGAGAAAGAAGGATATCAGTAGGTGTAGTGGAAGGAGCTTTTTAAAAAATGACGGTCGTAAAGACAGTACAGACATCCATGTCATGGAGGAGCTGGTGGAGTAGGTGGAGAGCCTGATCAGATCTGGTTAAAGGCATAGCTTGAGTTTCTCCAATTAGAACAGTTGAACATCCACACTGTAGTATCTGTGTGAAGATATCCTGAGGGAAATGGGGAGCAATCAGGAGGCGATTCTGAAAGCAAACCTCCCATCCACAACCCCCATAACATACACACTCACTCCTCACTGGAAGGTTTCTCTTTCGCAGAGCTGCTCCTGCAGCAAGTCAGGCAAAGGGGGGGAGAATATATTTAGATATTTCATTCATTTCAGAAAAGAAAACAAAGCTGTAATAGGAATGATTGCTTTTAGGTTGCTCTCTGTTACTTGGATTTACCTCTTCGGGTTTGCTCAACTTGCTTAATTTTGAGGTTAGCATGAAAAAAAAAAAAGGAAGGAAGAGAACTCGCTCGCTCCATCTTTGGGGCCTCCTGAATGAGAAGGCGGGGACGGATCCACTTACTTCATCAGAAGCATAATGTATTTTCTTAAATGGTTTTCATTTTAGGGACTCTGCTTGCTTGAAGGATTCCATTTGGATCTGAGGGCTAGTTCGTTATTTCTCCCACCTACTAAAGAAGGAACCTTGATTTTTCTCCCCTAAACTGGCTCTTTGATTAAATATGGCATGACTAATTACTAGGGAAAAAGTAAAACAAACAACAAAAATCTGCATGGAGGTAAACTGTTTTTCACTATCGAGTTGTGCAGGGACAGCAAAGGATGTGAGTGTCCATGACAATCAGACTTCCTTTACTCTGCCTTGAAACCTTAGCAGGGCTGAAAGAGGAGTGTAATGAATTAGAATATGAAGGCTGTGCTTCACCTCTGTGTATCTACCTACTGTCAGTTTACTTTATCATTACTATTTAATGGTTTCTACTGTATGTTTGGATTAAGTACTGGATAACCCTTATGTTGATCGTGAAAGGGAAGAAAAATGCACGGCCCAGCAGTGTTTTAACTCCAAATAAAATGACAAAAAGAAAGTGAGATTACAAAAGGAAGGTGAGGTATAGTCAGTAACACCTGACAGGACTATATGTAGGAATTGTATCAAGTGCTCTCTCTAATAACTCACTATTTTTTAAAAATTAAATATTTCAAGAAAGCTTCAGCATTTTGTTAGCAAGCTATATTTAACATGTTTTTTTTTAACCAGACAAAAATAGTTTTATTTATCTTGCAATGTAAATGCATATCTCCTTCCCTGTAAGTACTTAATCTGTTTCTTTGACAAAATAAATGGTGAAAAAAGCTCTGTAGGTCCTACCAAGCTGCATTTCCCCTTTAAAGAAAGTATAAAGCATGCATTTAGCTTATGGATGGGTTATTCTCAAAGTAAGTGCATTTGGGGACTGTACCATCTGGTTTTCATGTTGTAGTTCAGTAACAGAGGCCCTTTCTCTGTGATGCCTTCAGGTAGAGGGAGAAAGCAAGTAGGTGAGAAGCAAGCAATCTGTCCCATCATCATGGAAATACACAAGATCTAAATTGAAATAGAAATTAAATGTGGAAAAAGAAGCACAACTAAAGAGGATGGTAGAGCACATAGCTTGCACGTTTGATATTTTTGCAGTGTGTATCTATGTTGCTTGTATCTAAAAATTGTCGCTTGACATTGGGCTGACAAAACAGGAATCAACATGCTGAGATCTCGCTTCTTCTTGAGCTTTCCACCCTCTTTTTTTCCCTCTAAGGGATAGATGTCTCTTGTCAAAATGTCTTTCAATATCGTACATACCTTATGGTCAGACCCCTCCTCATAACCTGTACCAAGCAGTCTCCCATCTGATCAGATTCTCCTGCTCCCTCTTGTGGCTAATGTTCTGACTTTCTCTGGATTTAAGAACCCATTCCCTCAGCTGCCTATCAATTTGGTTCTAATTTTCAGTGGTAACTGGGGCTAACAAAGCTGGTAGATTGCTGAACTAGCTCTTTCCAATTTTCTCTCTGAACAAAGGGAGATCTACCCCCAGAGATGCTGAGACATGCTTGAGATTTAGCAGACGCAAATGTCACTTGTTCTCTGACTCTTTAAGATGGACTAGGTTCTGGGAAAGTGAGCTTGCAGAGTCTCTTGCTCTGAGATTTCAACCTGGACTCAGGGCTAGTTAGGTGAGGCCTCATTAAATGCAGTGGGATTATTTTCAGTTTTGTTTTTTTTTTCTTTTCCAAAAGATAGCTCTCCCTGTGTGAAAGTGTCTGCATCTCCTCTCTCTCTTTTCCTGCCTCCCTCTGTCCTCAGCGTCCCGTGCGTGTGGGCATACAAACACATACTCTTCACAAAAGATACTTTATACAACACATATTTTGAAAACTTCCAACTAATAAATGACTTAGATTCTCAGCAGGGTTTGAGTATCAAGCTGCTCTTTTTCCAAACTGGAGACTCCTAGGCTAAACTACTCTTACTGATATGTTTTCATCACCAGCAGTTGAGAATACAAATGAATCAGGCATCTTTTACTAGTGTGTTGATTCAATTTGGAAGACAGTTGCTCCCAGTCTTGGGTTTCAAGTGTTTTCTGTAGGCTCTCTTTGCTGACAACTCTGTATTGAACCCTTAAGTGTTTTATGTCTTCATTTGTGATTTCTCCTTTGATGGGTGCAGTCAGGAGACTATAGTAAGTACAAAGTTTCATGAGAATCCTATTTTCTCTTCATCTGAAACTTTGTAGCCAGTTTTCAGGAAAAAGAAGAGACCATGGGGGCTGGTGGGAAGCCGCTGAAGTGATGAAAAGCAGCTGAGGTGGTGAAAGTGTGTTTGTGAGCAGGAGCAAGTACATTGTAGGCAGCTGTCTAGAAAGTGATTTGAGAAGCACAGAATGTGCCTGGATTCAAAGCCTTTGTCTATCGACCAGTGTAGGATCAGAAATTCTTACTATTACAGCCATTCATTTAAAGTAATTCTATTTAATAAATCCCTAATAGAATGCAACGGGATTACCTAGAAAAGAGTTCCCATTCATTCTCACAAACCATTCGCATCTGTTCATTTATTAACTTGGATTCGTTTGTCAGATCATCTTGCAGACAGAGAAGTCCTGAGGATCTAGAACACAGCACGGTGCAGAGGAAGGGAGAGAAGTTTGAAACTGGGTTGCTGTCCGCTAGTGCCCCCAGAGGGCCCTTCTTGTGGGGAAGTGCCAGGGAATTGGAACCAGGCTACTGAAGTTGGGGACTAGAAAGTAGCCATACAGAGGCAAAGATAAACTGGCACCCTGAAATTTTACTTCCAGGGCAGCAAAGGTAACAAGAGTTTCTTGAAAATTTGGCTTAAGTCTTCTGAGAAATGGGTGAGATATGTCCACTAGTGTGAAATGATATCCTTAAAATCTTGAATGGCTTCTACTGTGTCATTTTGGAGTATTCATGCCATTCACCTAGAAAACTAGTGTGATACTCATTCAGACAAACATTTATTTTTGCATATGTAATAGACATAGAAACAAGAATATTAAAATCCATAAATATTTGTAAATGTAAATATTAGAATCCATCTTAGTTTTTTAGGAAAGACAGAAAAATTCATCACTTTGTAGATGTCATTGTGTGTGAAGTCAGAAAAATAATTTCATGGCTGAACCTAATGTGAAATGAAGTCTAATAGACATGAGAGTGATTCAGCAATTTGCTTTAACCCAACTATGACATTTATTGAGCACTCAGTGTATGCACTGTGCTGGGCTTTTCAGAGAATGCAGATGCTAAAGAGGCGTTATTTGACATTTGTTGAACACCCAGTATGTTCCAGACATCAGTCTAGGCACTTTACCTACTTTCTCACATAATACCCTTGCAAGGAAGCATCCTGATCCTGACTTAAAGAGGAAGGCTATGGCTCAGTTAAAAAACTTGTTCAAGAGTGAGTAGGTGATGGTACCAGTTTCTGAGGCTTTTCCAAAGCCTTGCTCTTTGTTCTTGTTGATGTACAGTCTAGAACACCTAAATACTGGGCTGAATGAGACAGGTGGCTGTGCCTGTCTAATAAGCCCAGTGCTCTAGAGCTGAGAGGAAGAAGAGAACACTGGAAAACGTTTCTTGGAGGAGGAGGCATTTTAGTTCATTCTCAAAGAATGAAAAGGCCTTTGAAATAAGCAGTCTTGCTATTTTCAAAACATGTAAACCAGCCCCAGCTAATTTATGACAAGGACCACCCCAGAGCAAGGTTAGGGCCATTTCCAAACTTCAGACCAGTTGCATGTCCCAGTCAGGACCATGCCGTGGGGCCCGTGGATCTCGCAGAAGCCAACGCACGCGTGTATTTTACATGGGGAACCAAAGTGGATGATGATTTTCCAGCACACCTGGAAGGAGAGAAGCTGTGTTGGTCTGAGAGGTGAGGCAAGGAACATAGCCCCTGGCCACCTGTTGCTTCCTTTTATTTGATGGTCATGGTTTCTGTGCCATCACAGGTGGTTTTTCTTTCCTTCTTGTGCATCAAATGGCTCTAGTGCTTTCTCCCTGAAGCTTTTTCAGCTCCTCTCTTCTGCTTCCCTTAAGGTACAGGAACCAGGGCCCCCTTTGGCTGTGCTCTGTTCAATGTACAGCATCCAGTTTGGACAGGTTTCGAGAATCAGGCTGCTTACTCTACACACCAGCCACCACTTCCTCTGTGCTTCATGGTCGAGCCCCCAGAGTGCGTGGCATCAGACAAGGGCGAAAGGATAAAACTTGGGGAGGAGCTCAGGTGCTCAGTCATCTGTGTTCCTTAGAAATTGCAGGTCGCCATTCTTCCAAATCTACAGGGAGATCCAACCAGTCCATCCTAAAGGAAATCAGTCCTGGGTGTTTATTGGAAGGACTGATGCTAAAGCTGAGACTCCAATGCTTTGGCCACCTGATGCGAAGAGCTGACTCATTGGGAAAGACCCTGTTGCTGGGAAAGACTGAAAGCAGGAGGAGAAGCAGATGACAGAGCATGAGATGGTTGGATGGCATCACCGACTCAATGGACATGGGTTTGGGTGAACTCCGGGAGTTGGTGATGGACAGGGAGGCCTGGTGTGCTGAGCTTAATGGAGTCGCAAAGAGTCGGACACGACTGAGCAACTGAACTGAACTCTTCAAAATTCTACCTTTCAAATGTTGGTTGACGTGAGCCACCTGGGTATAGGATTCAGTTGGTAACTCTTCTCTACTGTCTTTCTTCTCCTGGCTGTGCAGCTGCCCCTGCCCCCTCTTCTAGAACTTCTTCTCATCACTTCTCATGCTGCTTAGAACCCTAGGTAGCTCTGGAAGACCACATCAGAGGTCATCTATTTTATATATATATATACATACACATATATATATATATATATGTTGCTGCTGCTAAGTCACTTCAGTCATGTCCGACTCTGTGCGACCCCATAGATGGCAGCCCACCAGGCTCCCCCGACCCTGGGATTCTCCAGGCAAGAACACTGGAGTGAGTTGCCATTTCCTTCTCCTGTATATGTATATATAGACAAATAAGCAAATGGAGGCCATATGAAATTAAATGAATTCATAGAATGAAATGAATATAGTTGGATCCAGATGTGTGACTCTGAACTTACTTTACTAAAGTTACATCTCTCTTTTTCTTTGATAATGTTAATAGAAGGCCCTGGACATGTGCCTGTGTTTTCTGACCTCAGGAGTCCCTGGATGTCTAGCAGTGATTTCCTCAGTTGGAAAGAGAATGATGACTTTGCTTCTAGATCAGAGATATTGATGAATGCAATGAAGGGTGCTATGGCACTCAGACCAAAGTTCTCTGAGGTCAGCAGGCATATCGTGCATGCGTGCTGTTACGTCTGACTCTTTGCAACCTACTATGGACCGTAACCCTCTAGGCTCCTCTGTGCATGGGATTCTCCAGGCAAGAATCCAGGAGTGGGTTGCTATGTCGTCCTCCAGGCAACAGGAATGTCATATTAGTTTTAACGTTTGTTTGGATTCAACAAATGGCATCTTTAACATTGTGCAAGGTCCTTAACTTCTCTGTGCTTCATTTTATTCATCTGGTGAAAGTGAAAGTGAAGTTGCTTAATCATGTCCAGCTATTTGCAGTCCTATGGACTATAGGCTCCTCTGTCCGTGGGATTTTCTAGGCAAGAGTACTGGAACGGGTTGCCATTTCCTTCTCCAAGGGCCTTTCTGACCCCAGGGATCTTCATCTCTTAAATGAGAGTAATCATAGTAGAGAGCCTTATGGGGTTTTTGTGAGGAATGATACATTCATACTTATAAAACATCTGGAACTGCCTGTAGCACACGAGTGCTCAATGCGGATTGGTCCTTACTGCTTGAGGGACGACTGTTCCTACCTGTGTGCCTTTACATGGACATTCTGGTTGCGGAAGATAAGGACGCACACAGTGCCTGCACTAGAGGTCACAGAACTGTTTTGTTTTTTAATTAGTTAATTTTTTTAACTGGAGGCCAATTACTTGACAATATTGTGGTGGCTTTTGCCATACATCGACATGAATTAGCCATGGGTGTACATGTGTACCCCCATTCCTGAACCCCCACAGAACTGTTTTTTGAAGGGCCACAGAGTAAATAGTTTGGGCTTTGTGGACCACAGGACCTGTCAGAGCTACTCAACACTGCTGTGGAAATGTGAAAGCGGGCATTGACAGTACTTAAATGCGTGAACGCGCTGTGTTCCATAGAACAGTTTTTACTTACCCTGAAATTTGAGCATTGTGTAATTTTCACATATGAAACAGTGCTTTTAAAAAATGTTTCAATCATTTCAAAATATATTTTAAAAAAATAGGCATTATCAAGACAGATGGTAGGCTAAATTTGACCTGTTGGCCATAGTTTCCTAACCCTTGAGACACAGATCTTAAGAGAAACACACCAGTCACCTCAGGGGCTGCAGGAATCCAAGCAATTGGGGTTGGTGTCATGGGAAGACAGCTGGCCTAGAAACTCAGACCTTGTTTTAGAGCTTAGCTCTGTCACTTCTGAGATGCGTGGCTTTGGGGAAAAAGCCTTTTAAGTCCTCATAGCCTGAGTTTTCTTGCAGGGAAAAGGGAGGAAGGGGCAACATTAGAAGACTTTTAGGGGCCTTCCTAGCAATAAAAGCAGTTTTCTGAAGGGGAATTGGATATTCAGAACGGGTCGTGGAGGACAAGTAGATAAAGCATGAGAAAGGAAAACAGGGTGTGTATTTGGGTAATTTTCAGTTTGTAGCTCAGCTATCTACCAGGAACAGTAAATCTGGCAAATTAGACAGGTGATATATAATGGATGATGACCTTGAATGCCAAAGTGAGGAATTAGGATATCGTAGCTTTAGGCTATCAGCAAAATTCCTCGATTTTACAGATCAAGCTGAGAAAGGGAAAACGACTTGTCCAAGGCCATGTGACTGGTCAGTGAGAGCCAAGACCAGCACTCATTTCTTTTGGCCCTAAGACCAATGACCTTTCTGTCTCAGTACTGCCCCCAGCAGTGTGGTAGAATGCAGTTAATTTCTACTGTAACTGTGACCTCAGAGGGGGAGATTCTCATATAAGTTTTCAGAAGCTGTTTTTAGCATTTTCTAAACGTGATCTCATACCCCAGCATATCTAAGAAGGTAGGTCTGTGAGTAATCCCATTACTGAGAAGGGTAATTACAGAAGTGTCAGCCTAAGGCCTTGCACTCCAGCAACCTTTAGCCTGGCTTCTTGCTGAGTGTCTTTAAAAAAATTTTGGCTCAGATGTTATTTCATCAGCAAAGCCTTCGCTAATATCCTAGTAGGTCAGGCCTTCCATTACTTACTCTCCTAGGACTGTGTTTTTCCTTTATAGAATTTATCAATTAATAAATGCTTCTTTCTGTAACAATTTAAATGTTTCTGTTTGTAACAGTTTAAATTAACATCTATCTTCTGTCTTCTAGCTAGATAATAAATTCTGGGAGGAGAGAGATTGTCTGTATAGTTCATGGTTCTAGCTCCGGATACTTTGCCAGACACATAATAGACATTCAGTGTTTGTTGAATGAATGTTCTCGCATTAATCATTGATACTGGTGAAAATAATTCTTCCTTAAGCAAAGACTTAATAGGCAAAGACTTAATAAGCAAGACTTACTATTTTTACTTGTTAATAAAATGGTTACATGAGTCTTTCCTTCTCCACTGAATTTTTTCTCTTTTTCAAAAGCTCCTGTCTAATCTTCAACCTATCACAGAAAGACAATAATAGTCATGGCATAGTTACTAAAATTAAAACCATAAGTCAATATATAAACAGTTCTTCAAACACGGGTGTATGGGATTGGTTTAAAACAGTGATCCCCATCCTTTTTGGCACCAAGGACTGATTATATGGAAGACAGTTTTTCCATGGACCAAGGAGGGGGGCAGAGGGGAATGGTTTTGAGGTGATTAAAGCACATTGCATTTATTGTGCACTTTATTTTTATTATTATTACATCAGCTCCATTTCAGATCATCAGGCATTAGATTGAGAGGTTGAAGACCCGTGGTTTAAAGGACATGTTCACTAGATGCCTTACTTAGTAAACTATATGTTTCCTAAACTGTGCTCAGGGATTTCTATAAAAAGTTCATATGTTCTCTCCTGAAAAGCTACTTGACTTATTTCTCTAAATACAAATTTGGTTAGTTCCTTTCTAAGCTGCTTCCATTTTAAAAAATGGATTTGTTATATATACACTCAGAGCTGTGTCACTGCGTCTATTGTCAGGAACTTTAGAAAATTAGAACATAGAATGTTGATGAAGAGTCACCATTGTGTGAGCATCAGTCAACTTGAACTTTTAAAAAGATGTTTGTTTGTTTTGGCTGTGCTGAGTCTTGGTTGCTTCGGGGGCTTTGTGTAGTTACGGTGAGCAGGGAACCACTCTGCATGTGGCGCATGGGCTTACTTCTGCTGGAGCGTTGCTTGTTGCCCATCATGGGCTCTGGGGCATGTGGGCTTCAGCAGCTGCAGCACATGGGCTCAGCAGTTGTGGCTCCCAGGCTCCAGAGCACATGTTTACTAGTTGTGGTGCAGTGGCTCAGTTGTCCTGCGGCCTGTGGGATCCTCTTGGCCTAGGGACTGAACCTGTGTCTCCTGCACTGGCAGGCAGATTCTTTACCACTGAACTACTAGGAAAGCCCTCAACCTGGGTTTTGAAAAAAATGTTTCTTTTTACATTCTACTTCTGTTCTTCTCAAGGGCATCTCATTCTTTAAAGGATTGCGCTTTGTGACTATGCAGGAAAATTTGAAAGACCTACAAACTTTCAGTTGATAGATTCTCATCTCCGAAAAACAATCTACTTGAAGATGAAGCTTAATGACTCAGGAGAAAAAGCTGATGAAATTTACCAGCTTGCTCACATAACCAGCAAGTTTTTTGTTAAAAAAGATTTTTTTTAAGGCGTTGTGCATGTTCCTATTGCATGGCTTGAAACTGAATTCTGTATTAAACGTCCCCAAGAGACAAGTCCAAGAGACAGACTACAAAGCCAGAAGAGTGACTTCAAGATTCACTCTTGAGTTGAAGGGAATAGGGGAACATGGTGAGGCTCCATACAAGCCTCTCATCTAAAGAGCCTCATCTAAAGAGCCCAACTTTCCTCACCACCTAGGAGGTCTAAGTTTGGGTTTTTTGTTTCTGCGTATAGTTGACATCTCTTCAGAGCTTGTGAATGGAACCTGATTGAAAGGTCTCTGAAGACTCCCAGAGAAGCAGAAGATACTAAGAAGAGGTGGCAAGAATACACAGAAGAACTGTGCAAAAAAGATTTTCACAACCCAGATTATCATGATGATGTGATCACTCACCTAGAGCTAGACATCCTGAAATGTGAAGTCAAGTGGGCCTTAGGAAGCATCACTACAAATAAAGCTAGTGGAGGTGATAGAATTCCAGCTGAGCTATTTCAAATCCTAAAAGAGGATGCTGTAAAAGTGTTGCACTCAATATGCCAGCAAATTTGGAAAACTCAGCAGTGGCCACAGGACTAGAAAGATCAGTTTTCATCCCAATCCCAAAGAAAGGCAATGCCAAAGAATGCTCAAACTAAACTACCACACAGTTGCACTCATCTCACATGCTAGTAAAGTAATGCTCAAAATTCTCCAAGCCAGGCTTCAACAATACATGAACCTTGAACTTCCAGATGTTCAAGCTGGTTTTAGAAACCAGAGGAACCAGAGATCAAATTGCCAACATTTGTTGGATCATTAAAAAAACAAGAAAGTTCCAGAAAAACATCTACTTTTGCTTTATTGACTATGCCAAAGCCTTTGACTGTGTAGATCACAACCAACTGTGGAAAATTCTGAGAGAGATGGGAATATCAGACCACCTGACCTCTTGAGAAACCTGTATGCAGGTAAGGAAGCAACAGTTAGAACTGGACACGGAACAACAGACTAGTTCCAAATAGGAAGAGGAGTACGTCAAGGCTGTATATTGTCACCATGCTTATTTAAGTTATGCAGAGTACATCATGAGAAATGCTGGGCTGGATGAAGCACAAGCTCGAGTTGAGATTGCTGGGAGAAATATCAATAACCTCTGATATGCATATGGTACCACCCTTATGGCAGAAAGTGAAGAACTAAAGGGCCTCTTGATGGAAGTGAAGGAAGAGAGTGAAAAAGTTGGCTTAAAACTCAACATTCAGAAAACAAAGATCGTGGCATCCTTCATGGCAAATAGATGGAGAAACAGTGGTGGACTTTATTTTTTGGGCTCCAAAATCACTGTAGATGATGCCTGAGCCATGAAATTAAAAGATGCTTACACCATGGAAGAAAAGTTATACAACCTAGACAGCATATTAGAAAGCAGAGACATTACTTCGCCAACAAAGGTCCATCCAGTTAAGGCTATGGTTTTTTCAGTATTCATGTTTGGATGTGAGAGTTGGACTATAAAGAAAGCTGAGCACTGAAGAGTTGATGCTTTTGAACTGTGGTGTTGGAGAAGACTCTTGAGAGTCCCTTGGACTGCAAGGAGATCCAACCAGTCCATCCTAAAGGATATCAGTCTTGAATGTTCATTGGAAGGACTGATACTGAAGCTGAAACTCCAATCCTTTGGCCACCTGCTGCAAAGAACTGACTCATTTGAAAAGTCAGAATGATACTGGGAAAGATTGAAGGCAGGAGGAAAGGGAACGACAGAGGATGAGATGGTTAGATGGCATCACCGACTCAATGGACATGAGTTTGAGTGGACTTGGAATTGGTGACGGACAGGGAGGCCTGGCGTGCTGCAGTCCATGGGGTTGCAAAGAGTTGGACATGACTGAACAACTGAACTGAACTGAAGATTTCCATGGATTTGCTCCTTGCCCTGTGTCTGTGTAGGTTCCCAGCTATCCTTGGCTGTTTCTCTTTGAGGAAAGCAGAGCAAGCCCTTGCCAAAATTACTAAGTATGTATGTGACTCTCAGTGATTTAATCTCCTCTTTGGAGGACCCTTTTGATCTCTGACTGGGGTCCATTTTTCTCTGCCCTCTTCTCTCTTCCCTCCCCTACACACTTACCATTTTTATTTTTATTTTTTTGGCCATGCTACATAGCATGTGGGATCCTAGTTCCCCAACCAAGGATTGAACCTGTGCCCCCTGCATTGGAAGCATGGAATCTTCTCCACTGGACTGCCAGGGAAGTCCTGAGGGAAATCCTGAGACTTCAATATTTTAGTACTGTCTGGAGTCCCAGTTGGTGATGAGAGCCCATCTGACATACTATTTCACATCAGCATCATACTGATATTATAACAAATGTTATCTTCTAGTATGTAAGCACCACCTTCCATCAAGGACCTTGTTTATGTCCTTTTGCTCTCTAGTCTGTGTTTGCTGAACATGCTGATGCCCTTCAAGCTAGTTCTGCCTTCCTACCAAGTTCTGCCTTTTATGCATTTCTGCTTCCCCGGTGGCTCAGACAGTAAAGTATCTGCCTGCAATGCGGGAGACCCAGGTTCGATTCCTGGGTTGGGAAGATCCCCTGGAGAAGGAAATGGCAATCCACTCCAGCACTCTTGCCTGGAAAATCCCATGGACGGAGGAGCCTGATAGACTACAGTCCATGGGGTCGCAAAGAGTCAGACACGACTGAGCAACTTCACTTCACTTCCCCTGTCATGCCAGTGCCAAGACCACCTACATCAGAATCACCTACAGTGATTCTTAAAATTCAAATTTGGGGGTTTTTCTTTAGAGCTACAGGGCTTTCCTCATGGCTAAGCAGGTAAAGAATTTGCCTGTAATACAGGAGACCCGGGTTTAATCCCTGGGTCAGGAAGATTCTCTTGAGAAGGGAATGACTGTCCACTCCAGTATTCTTGCCTGGAGAATTCCACGGATAGAGGAGCCTGGTGGGCTACAGTCCATGGGGTCACAAAAAGTTGAACGTGACTGAGCAATTAACACTTTTACTGTTTTCTTCGGATCTACTGTATACCCATGATAGGGCCCAGTTATCTTCACTTTAATGAATTTTCCAGAAGATCCTTAGGTGAAGTGAAGTTGAAGTATTGTTCTATGCCTTTAGTCACATCACTGCTTCCTTCTGAAATGCCCTTACACTCTCCGGCTTCTGTTGTTTTTTCCAGTCCTTTCCTTTTATGGAATTTTCCATCTTCTTTCTCCTATTCATGGTCATTTGAGTAAATATCACTTGAAGACTGTAAATTTTATCAGGAACAGGGACCAGGAATCAGTCCTCTTTGTAATCCCCGCAGTGTTTGGTCTGGTGCTTTGCACTAGAAGCCGTTCAATAACTGCTTGAGAACAAATAAATGGTCTATTCTCTAGAACTAGGAATACCAGGAGGGTTATACTTCACTCAAATGTCTGAAGGTACGATGTCAACAAGCTAGTGTGGGAAATATTTTTAGGTGGGAGATCTTTTTTGGTGACCCAGAAATAAATGCACACATATGACCTCATTTTTTTTCAGTATAAGGTCAAACATCAGGAAAGGTTGCTTTTTGCAGGGTGAATGGTGAACAAATCATTACCTGAAATAGTTGCTATTGTCCAACATGAGACCCCTGAAATGTTCATGGAAGAGATGATCTGAGGCCCTGCTCTGGGAGTTCACTACATTTGAAGTCTTTTGGCGGCAAGACTGTAGATGGAGCAGTTGGAGGTTTCTAGAAGCCCACTTGCATGACCCCAAGACCCCAGGTATGTTAACCTGGAAAAGAAGTGATCCACTTTGAGGGCGTCCAGATGTGGTCATGGGCTTACTGTCTGAATGCCTGGAAAGTCTCTCCTCTTCCATGATTCCCTAGTCATGGAAGAGTTCTGTCTTCTGAAAGACAAGACTCACTCCTTGTCTCTTGTAATGACTTACTAGAATCTGAGCGTCTTTGGGAAATATCATCTTACATGTCTTTAAAACACAGTATCTGGCACAAATGAGGTGCTAAGAAAAGCTTGGTAAACTTGTGAATGAATGTGTTGTTTTCCCATTTCTTTGGTTACTTATGAGTTAAAAAATTAAAAGATAAACATGTCTTGACCCCCAAGACTATACATTTGTGCGCTGTGTTGAGATTATTTTTAAAAATTGATTTATTATCATTAGAGCTAAGTATTAACTTACTTGTTGGGCTAAAATTTGGTATCATTCTCCACAGATTTTCAGATTGCCTTCTTTTATTTTAGTTTCTGCTTGTTCACTGCTAGGATGTCATTCCCCATCTTCTTTTCTCCTGACTGAATGGAAAAACCTTGAGATTATTACATGCCTTTGGAGGGATTTCCAACCTCAGACTTTAGCTGATGATCCCCTAAATGGATCATCTTTCCTTGTCACCTGAGAGTGCTTACAAAAGCCTTCCTTGGGGGTGGGCAGCAGGAGATGGGCAAGGGAAAGGTGAAAATCTCTGGATGGGGTGATGTAAACTACACACGTTTATTTAGGTGGAAAGGAGGGGCAGCGTGAGAAGGTTATTTTGCATGAAGTACCTAGGTAAGGAGCTCTTTACTAGGAAAGAATAGTATTGTTAATCTCTATAGTGAAAATAAGTAAATGAAAAGGTGTTGCCATTCTTCATTCTTCTCCTCTACTGCATATTGATTGTGGCTTTTCAGTCAGATATTGGTCTCTGCTCACTTTAGGGGTATCCATCTTGCCTAGGAACATTTCTAAATGCGTATGCCTAG
Source organism: Madoqua kirkii (assembly GCA_006408675.1). Lineage (NCBI taxonomy): Eukaryota > Metazoa > Chordata > Mammalia > Artiodactyla > Bovidae > Madoqua > Madoqua kirkii. The sequence continues at coordinate 13,763 of SJYC01148969.1, read as the reverse complement.
GTCCAGCACCTGGATTCTGACTCCACATCAGAGATTTGATGAATCAGCACAAGGCCAACTGAGAGGTATTTCATTCATTTAATAAAAGCAGGTGCTATGCATCTTCCATGTAGCAGGGTATGCTTGAGGAACTGGGTGAACAAGAGACAGAAATCTGTGTCCTTACAGAGTTGACATCAATGGGAGAGAGAGAGAATAAGCAGAACTGTTAAATAAAGTATCAGTTCAGTTCAGTCACTCAGTCGTGTCCCACTCTTTGCGACCCCATGAATCGTAGCACACCAGGCCTTCCTGTCCATCACCAACTCCTGGAGTTCTCTCAAACTCATGTCCATCGAGTCGGTGATGCCATCCAGCCATCTCATCCTTGGTCATTCCCTTCTCCTCCTGCCCCCAATCCTTCCCAGCATCAGAGTCTTTTCCAATGAGTCAACTCTTCGCATGAGGTGGCCAAAGTACTGGAGTTTCAGCTTTAGCATCATTTCTTCCAATATAATGTAAGGAAAGTAGTAAGCTCTAAGATTTACAGACATAGAGAACAGACTTGTGGTTCCCAAGTGGGGAGGAATTGGGAGAGAGATTGAAAATTTGAAATTAGGAGATATAAACTGTTACATATAGAATAGATAAACAGCATGGTCCTACTGTATAGCATGGGGAACTACATTCAATATTCTGGGATAAACCACAATGGAAAAGAATATAAAAAAGAATGCATGTATGTGTATAACCAAATCATTTAGCTGTGCAGCAGAAATAAACACAGGATTGGAAATCAACTATAATTCAATAAAAAATAATAAGTTCTATATAGAAAAACAAAGTAAGGGAAAAAGGGTCTCATGACTTTTCAGTAACGTTTTCATTATCCTAAAACCTGAAGCCTTCTTTCCTTTTTGGCCACGTTGCCTGACCATTACCCCAGCTGCTGCCTTTGATGAATGAAGAGGGTGTTTTCTGACATGGGACAGGCCCTGTAGTCTTGTATGTCTGAGCAGGGGACTTGAGTCCCTTACGTGATGTCTAACTGCTTGTCTCCCAGAGGACCTGTCCTCATTTTTTAGGAAGAAAAGTAGAAACTCTCTCTTTGGGGAAAAAATAAAGTAATAGCAGAGAGTTGCTGTGGGCACTGAAGGAGCTCCTTGGTGAAGTGTGGCCACGGCCTGAGGGTGGGGGCCAGAATGGTGATTGCCACCCTCAATGGATGAGCAGGTAAAGAAAGCCATCCTCTAGCATCATCTTTGTCGAGAAGCATTTGGAAGTGCTTGCATTTGTAGCGGATGAGAATTCATGGTTGCCTTACCGTTGCCTTAGAAACAGATTCATTGCTTAGTTTTGAGGCTTTTAGTCAGCAAGAATTACAAGGTGGAGATTCCAGGTCTTGATGTAGAGTCAAGGAGTTCCTTGGAAAAACCCCAGCTGCTGATCAGCAGAATGAGACCAGGCCACCTCAAGCACAGAACTGATGAGAATGCCAGAGGCGCTTCCTCTCTGAGTTGGTTCCCCTTGTAATCATAACCACTAAAGCTTCCCACTGCTGTGCTGCCTCCCTACTCCTTGAACCTCTGCTGCGGCAGTTTGAAGATCTGTCTGGCAAGTACATGCATCCATTTCTCTGACCTCTCCCTGTGCCATAGAGGGGTGGGCTCACTCAGTTTGATACCTGTTCACCATCCTTTGTCAGTGACGTTCAGGTCTGTCATCTGTAGGTGCTGGGGCTGTTTGATTTGTTTTAAAATAAATAGTGAGAGAAGATAATAGTATTCTTGCTACTGTGCTGAAGGCTCATTTGGATGATGTAATGAACATTTCTAAGGAAGAACTGTCCCTGGATGAAAGGGTTTATCTGAAACCACTGTGAAGATCAGACTACCCCTACTGAGAGAGAGTTCAGTAGATCAGGGTGAAAGATTAGAACGTCAGGCAGCAGACTAATACATCAACAGCTACTATTTGCTGCTTAATTTTCATAGAAATAAATATTTGAGGAGACAGTGGCAAGAGTCAAATCTGTTTGCATCTGGTGACTGAGGCATCAGAACTGAGACAAAACATGGAGGGAAAAAATGAAGGACTCATTTTTTGATGACACCTAACCCACATCCTCAGGGCTTCACTGGTGGCTCAGTGGTAAAGAAACCCCATATCCTCACAAGCATTTGGATTTGGTGTTAATTTAATAAAGAAAGAAGCTGAAGTCCAGAGAGTTCTCTCCAGTTGCTTCATGACCAATAAGCGATAGCAGTGTGTTTTGGTCCACTGACCTCACAAATTCGACTACTGTGAAACCATCTTTTGAATATAATTGTGACATTTTTGAGTTAGCCTCAGGAGTCCCCTTCCTTTTTGTGTAATAGCGATGATGGATTTTTTTTTTTTTTTTTTACTGCTCTGTCCACCCTTAGATATTGATACCCTTTGGCTGGGAGCATATTGGGAGATGTTGGTTGGGGCAGGGCTTCTTCTTCTTCTGAAGAGATTGCCTGAGAGTATTTGCAGAGGAGATTGCCAAGTAATTGCTAAAAGGCAGGAGAGTGGGGGCCAGGAACATTCCAGCCCACAGGTTGCCTCCCAGCTGCGGATATCTGTCCGTGTCAGTCTGCCATCCATAAGATAAAACTAGGCTTGTTGGAAACCTTTCATTGGATTTTGCTACCTATCCCCACATAGAAGCCAAGAGGTTTTCCACTGAGCTAGTTCAAGCCTAAATCCAGTCGTTCTCAAAAGGTCACTATATACACTCTCAGGTGTGGTAGAATGGAGCAGGGGATTACATCAGTCTCAGAGACAGACCGAGCTTTGAATCTTAGTTACTGTCTGACTTTCAGCAAGTTTGTAACCTGTCTGAACCTCAGTCTTCCCCCCTACAAACAGGATTACAGTATATTGTTAGGGGTGCTATTCACACAGACTCTAATGGAAATGGCAATATTAGGAGTTGTATAGCAGGGCAATGCTGGTTTCTGGAAGTATTAGATATAATAATTAGATATAGATAGATGTAAAAAATTTAGCATGGTGTCTGGGACAGTGTTTAATGATGGAGCCTGGGACTACCATATCAGGCAATCAACAGTGATTTGTGATTTGCTGTGGTGTCATTTTGAAATGTGCTTCAAAGAAGGAAAATAGTTCAGGGCACAGAAAGCACAATATGCAAAGACCTGGAGGTAAGAAAGGTGCTGTCCTGTTCAGGAATTGAGAGAATTCCAGTATTTTAGAACTCAAAGGTCAGATCCTGAAAGGTCTAAATAGCCTATTGAGGGGGTTTGCATTTGTTTTCAGGGCAGTAGGCCACGAAGAGTTTTAAGGGGAGTCAGAGAGTGTGATGTGCATTTTGGGAGGTTTGTTTTGGCTGAGGTGTGAGGAATGGAATGATGAGCCTTGGCAGCAATTTCAAGGGAGCGGTTCATTCTATCCACCCTGGAAACAGGCGCAACTTTGTATCTATTTGGGTAGGCTCTGTGTGTTCTGTACTATTCCCTCTGAGCAAATTCTTAACCTTTCTGATCCTTACAGGTTACCAAAATGTTTTAAGTTGCAAATCTTCCAAAAGGATCACTGCAAATGTTTATTTTTCCTTTTTAAACTTTAGATCTTTACTATATCATTTTATATACCTGCAAGGCATTGGGATCATTGCCTTGATCAGACTTTTTTTTTTTTTTTAATAATAGGCAAATGCTGGCTTCCTTTTTTCTCTTCTTGTCTTTATAGTCTGTTCTTCAGTGAACCAGCAGAGACATTATTTTAAAAGATAAATCAGCTCATATCACACTTCTGATTGGAATCTCCCTGTGATTCCCATCTCCCTCACAGTCAATGCCAATGTCTTACAGCAGCCTCAGTGCCCCTCATGATCTGTCCCTGCTGAGTTCCCAGCTCCTGAGCCCTGCTTCTTTCCACCACTGCTCTTTCACGACACAGGTTTCTCCTGGTCCCTAGACTATGCAAAGCACAATTCTCATCAAGGTTTTTGTACTTAATTTGAAATTCTCTTTCTGCAAGTATCTACAAAGCTTGGCCTCTTCTTCCTTCAGGACTTTGCTCAAATGGCACCTTATCAGCGAGGCCTTCTTTAAACTGTCGATTCTAAAATCGTGCATTCCATGTGTGTGCACATACTGACACACAAAACCTGGCACAGACACCATAACATACAGACTTCCCATCCTATTGAAATTGCTCCCTAGCCCCCACCGTTATTACAGTGCTTTTTACCACCTGACATTTATATTTATTTGTTTGTTTCCTCCCCATTAGAATATAAGGTCTGCAAAGACAGAGACTTTAAAACAAATTCACTGATGAATTCTCAGGACCTAGAAGACAGCCTATCATGTCCTAAAATTTGTTTGGGCAGCTCTCATACATCTCATAAATTGCTGCAAGGGAGTTAGAACTAGATCTGCCACTGTTCTTACAGGGATGGTTCAGGGTTACTTTGTTTTAAGAAGAGATCCTACAACCCACTCAAGTCGAGTCCTGACTGAACAAGTAGATACACTTACCATGAACTGCATATTTTGAAAGTATGTTTCTTCTATTTTTCCACCTTTTACTTAGAATGGGGTCCAACCACCACAGCCCTCTGCTGTGTCTTCTTTAGTGTGAGGAGAATGTCAAAGCTTATCTCCCTATAGTGATGAGTTTTAAAAAGAAAGAGTTGGGGGAGGAGGGTGCTTTAGGTGATGCCAGAATGTGCTGGGCCAGGTAGGGGTTCTCCTGGGCCCTGGTGCAGTTTTCAGTATTAGCCATCAGCAGTAAGCCTAGGGCAGAGAGTGGAGGTAAACATGAGGGTGACTTAGATAGTCTGAGGCCACGAAGGGGTCTAACCCAGTTCTGCATTTAACTGTGTCAGGCCACAGGACTAAGACCTGACTCAGGACCCTTCTTATCCCTATGTCATTGGATGTTATAACTGGCTTTCCAGACCAGAGTCACCCTGACTTGCGCAGATCCTTCGTTTGCTTCATTGTTCCACTCACCATCACCCAAATCCTGGAATCAGAGGTGATACAAGGTCACTGAGAGGCACAGACCTTGGTTACCTGAGCAAAGTGGTAGATGGAGCCACCATGAACCTGGATTCCCACCAGTGATGCTATAGCCATATCCCCAGTTGCCTAACAGCCCTTTAATCCCATACGCACTTTTGGTCACTGTCATGTTGCCACATGATTTAATTTAGTTGGAATTATTGCCCCTGTATTTTTAGGTCACTTGAGTCCTCTGTAGACCTGCTGTGTATTTTAGAATGACCATGAAAAGTCTGACATTGACACAGAGAAGGAACATATTATGGCTGGTAACACTGATTTCACAGCCTGTCAGGCAAGACCTGGGCAAGACACACGCCCAGACCTGGGCCTGCTTATCTCCCTTTTCTGCCATGGACAGCCTGCAGATTCTAGAATGAGATCTGTACACAGATATGAAGAGCAGCACTTCAAGAATCAGATGCCCAGCTGCTAATGCATCAGAAGACCTGGTGTTGCTGAAAATTAGGAGGAAATGTGCTGTCATCAAAACATGTTTTTAAAAACTATACTTATTGTGTGGAAATATTGCCTTACAACAGATTTTTTCCCCCCTCTAGTGCAAATACCATTGAGCTTTGATTGCAGGCAAGCTGGAAGATTTCTCTGTGGTTCTAAGATCCTTGGATTTGTTTTTGTTCAGTTGCTAAGTCATGTCTGACTCTTTGCAACCCTGTGGACTGCAGCATGCTAGGCTTCCCTGTCCTTCACTGTTTCTCAGTGTTTGCTCAGATTCATGTCCATTGAGTCGATGATGCCATCCAACCATCTCATCCTCTACTGCACTCTTCTCCTTTTGTCTTCAGTCTTTCCCAGCATCAGGGTCTTTTCCAATGTGTCTGCTCTTCACATCAGGTGACCAAAGAATTGGTGCTTCAGCATCAGTCCTTCCAGTGAATATTCAGGGTTGATTTCATTTAGAATTGACTGGTTTGATTTTGCAGTCCAAATGACCTTCATGAGCCATAGGACAAAATTGCATTAAATACAGTGTAAACTGCCCCAGAATTTAAGATTGTTACCAGGTCATGCATTTGTAGGATTTTTAGAGTCTAAACTTCAGAGCATCACTCTTCAGATGATTTTGGCAATGAAACAGTTTCTGGAAGGTTGACTGTGTTAACCACAGTTTAAAAGAAAATCTGCCTTAGCAACAAGGAGAAAATTATTTAACGCATCAAAACTTTGTGCTTTTCTGTAAGCATGTAAGCATGCTTGCATGTGTGTTCAACAAGCCAAGGATATAATTGAACGTTTTCTTCCAGTAAGTCAGCTGTGTACATTGCTCATTGCTCAGTAAATGGCACTACATGTAGAAAATCCACAAATGGAGAGATTGGGCTGTAAACATTACCAAGGATTGCTTTATCACAGATGGATTCTTAGAGTCATGATTCACTGTAGATGTTGTGATAGTCAAATATAATCGAGCCATTGGTAAATGTAATAAAGATAATTGGGTCATTGAGTGCTTTGGGTCTGGATCTAATGATGTGATTTTTTTCCCCACCCTCCCCTTTCTTATTCTCCCCAGTAGGTTGGGACAGTTGGAACTCTGCCATTGTCCAGCATGCTGCAGTTCAGTCTGTCACCCACCTTGTCGATGGGATTTCATGTGTTAGCCATGGTGGCTCTCTTGTTTTCCCATGTGGACCATATAAGTGCGGAGACAGAAATGGAAGGAGAAGGCAATGAGACTGGCGAGTGTACTGGCTCCTATTACTGTAAGAAGGGGGTGATTTTACCCATTTGGGAGCCCCAGGACCCTTCCTTTGGGGACAAAATTGCTAGAGCGACTGTGTATTTTGTGGCCATGGTCTACATGTTTCTTGGAGTCTCAATCATTGCTGACCGGTTCATGTCCTCTATAGAAGTCATCACGTCTCAAGAGAAAGAAATCACCATAAAGAAACCCAATGGAGAGACCACCAAGACGACTGTGAGGATCTGGAACGAGACAGTGTCCAACCTGACCTTGATGGCTCTGGGATCTTCAGCTCCAGAGATCCTCCTTTCCGTAATTGAGGTGTGTGGCCATAACTTCACTGCAGGAGACCTTGGTCCTAGCACCATTGTGGGGAGCGCTGCATTCAACATGTTCATCATCATTGCGCTTTGTGTGTACGTCGTCCCGGATGGGGAGACAAGGAAGATCAAACATTTGCGTGTGTTCTTTGTGACAGCAGCATGGAGCATCTTTGCCTATACCTGGCTTACATCATTTTGTCTGTCAGCTCCCCTGGGGTCGTGGAGGTCTGGGAAGGTTTGCTCACTTTCTTCTTCTTCCCCATCTGTGTTGTGTTTGCTTGGGTGGCAGACAGGAGGCTTCTGTTTTACAAGTATGTCTACAAGAGGTATCGGGCTGGCAAGCAGAGGGGAATGATTATTGAACACGAAGGAGATAGGCCATCTTCCAAGACAGAAATTGAAATGGATGGGAAAGTGGTCAATTCCCATGTTGACAGTTTCTTAGATGGAGCCCTGGTTCTGGAGGTTGATGAGAGGGACCAAGATGATGAAGAAGCCAGGCGAGAAATGGCTAGGATTCTGAAGGAACTCAAGCAGAAGCATCCCGAGAAGGAAATAGAGCAATTAATAGAATTAGCCAATTACCAAGTCTTAAGTCAGCAGCAAAAAAGTCGGGCATTTTACCGCATTCAAGCTACCCGCCTGATGACCGGAGCGGGCAACATTTTAAAGAGGCATGCAGCAGACCAAGCCAGGAAAGCCGTCAGCATGCATGAGGTCAACACGGAAGCGGCTGAAAATGACCCTGTCAGTAAGATCTTCTTTGAACAAGGGACATATCAGTGTCTGGAGAACTGTGGCACAGTAGCCCTGACCATTATCCGCAGAGGTGGTGATTTGACCAACACTGTGTTTGTTGACTTCAGAACAGAGGATGGTACAGCCAACGCTGGATCTGATTACGAATTTACCGAAGGAACTGTGGTCTTTAAGCCTGGTGAGACCCAGAAGGAAATCAGAGTTGGCATCATTGATGATGACATCTTTGAGGAGGATGAGAATTTCCTTGTGCATCTCAGCAACGTCAAAGTATCTTTGGAAGCCTCAGAAGATGGCATCCTGGAAGCCAGTCATGTCTCTACCCTTGCTTGCCTGGGATCTCCCTCCACTGCCATCGTGACTATTTTTGATGATGACCACGCTGGCATCTTTACTTTTGAGGAACCTGTGACTCATGTGAGTGAGAGCATTGGCATCATGGAGGTGAAGTACTGAGAACATCTGGAGCACGTGGAAATGTTATCGTTCCCTATAAGACCATTGAGGGGACCGCCAGAGGTGGAGGAGAGGACTTTGAAGACACATGCGGAGAGCTCGAGTTCCAGAATGACGAAATTGTGTAAGTTCTTTTTTTTAATACCTATGTGTGTGGTTGAGTGCGTTTGTGGTTGTGTGAACATGTGTGTTTTTTAAAAAAGGGTTAAGAAAGAATGGATTGGTTACTATACAGAACCACTTTCAAAATATCAAAATATCCCGGCTTCTAGCTTATGTGCCACTGATCAATATACTATATATGTCAAGATCCTAATGTGCTTTCATTTTTACTTTTATGCATTTACAGTTTTTAAGTACATTTATAGATCATGGTGAAATGAGTCTTCTGACAGAATTTATGCACTTAATGATCAGTTAAGAAACTTGTATTCTATCTTGATCATGTAACAGACACACAGAAAGGGAATATCGCAAAAGTCACGTTATGTCCTAACTTCATTACTGAGTACAAATTGGGAAAGCCCAAAAATATTTCCTGGCTACCAGGGTTGGCTGAAATGATTTTTGCTGCTTTTCTCTGACACTGTTTTTGTGATAGTATAATATTTCTTCTGAAATGCTAATGCTTAATTATAACTTAATGACCAATCCTGCCTTTTCAGTTTGCCAGTGGGGAAAACTCATAAAGTTCTTTTTTAGTTCTAGTCTGATTTTACTTTACATGGTTAAACAAACCCTTTTCCCCTGCTGGCCTAGGGATGGTGAGAGAAATAAATCTAAGTGTCTGAAACGACAAGGAGCAGGTCAGAGAAAAGAAGTGGGAAACAATTAAGTTTTCCTATTGACACCTTACAGTGATATTTGCCAACGCTGTAACACAGAATATCTGATTGTGTGATGATTCCTCCATTGGCGGAGGATGTTTAGAGAGCTTTTCTTCCTTCCTTGCCTAAGGCCAGGGGCATTGCACTCACCAAAAGCAAACCAGAAAATATGACTCAGTCAGTAATACCAGACTACAAGGATGGAAGAAAAGGAACTGTTTATAATATCTGCAGTGAAACATTCATTTTACATCATTCATTTGAAAATATTCAAATGGATGTTATGTTGATGGGATCATTGACAACTTAGGAATTTCAGGATAAACAATATAAAATATAGTTTGTTATCAAAATGGTTAACTCTTGTTAATGGCATGTGACATCACAGGTGCGTTCTCTTCAAGATGAAATTTCTTCTTCTTTAAGTGTATAGAAAATAAATATAAGGATTGGGCGCCAGTGCAGAGGAAACAGATTTTCCTAAAAGAGCCTTCCAATGTCTTTCACTTCTTTGACACTGTATTTATAGAGATGGGCAATCAGTGTGCTGTCACAGTGAAATCTAAGAGAGATTGTAATAGCCTTCCTTGGATGTGTGTGCGGGGAGAACTTTTGCTCAGTATCTATTTTACATTGGTTCTTATGCTGTTAACATTCCACTTAGTGAGACATGTTTTGTTGGGACAGATACTTTACTGAAAGATGGTAATAGGAAATGAATATCCTGCACACCCAAGGATGGATTTTCCCAAAGGCCTGTGTTGATTATGGTCCTGCCCACATTAGTACATAAACTTTATTTCTTTGCTGGGAATTCTTGCTCATTACATTTCATAATCATTTCAATTATTGAACCCTCTTGTATTAGATATACTTTTACATGGATTACAAGTGCTATTGCATATTATTAAAGGAATACTGCATGTTATTAAATGAATTCACAAGGGTAGCTCTTAAGTATGAACAAGTTGGTATTTTGTTCTGTTTACTCATTTTACCTAGGATGTTTTCTCAGAAAATGCAATATTGCTTTCTCTTGAGAATAATGTCTCTGTACTTGTTTGAGAGGCAGCTTTTCCTGTCCAGTCTGGTGCCTAGGACTTCTACCAAAGCATAAATAAAATTTCTTTGGGGCAGAGTATAGTAGAAGAAAAAAAGAGACAGTGGTTTGATGGTAAAATTCAGTCTGTCAAGCACTATTTCAAACATCAACCTATGCCATTAAATGGATTTAATTCTTGCTATGGAAGGAATATTGGCAAATTTCAGCTTTAGAAATTTAGATATCTTGTGAAAACTGGTAAGAATCAGTGGAATTATCAGCATCTCTGTGTATGTGGTCTTAGGAGTATTCTAGATGAATAGCCATTCCCAGTTCTATAAAATTCTTCCTTTTATGTGATAAGTTGAAATATGAACTTTTAGTAATGACAAAACATTTTACTTATAAGTGTAATGAAAGTACATCCCTGCATTTTTTCTTCTTTCTAAAATTTTAAGGAATTTTCATCTTAGTGTTAGACAGTTTTACTACAGATAAGGTTTGAAGATAGTTAATAGGTCTATTACTTGAATAAATTTGTTGCGGTAACTGGTACCTAGCCTTGATCTAGACACCAAAGATTCAAACAAAGTGCGCCTGGGAAAACATAATATTATCAAATATCCCTTATTCTATTTTTTTTTTTAATGGGTTGTTTTTTCCTCTGGTCGTTGTTTCCAATGTCAGGTCCATACAGTCAGATCCAAGTTAAAAAGAGTTTGTCATCGTGTAGTCTAGATGAAGTATGTAGACACAACTCAGTTTTTATCCTTTAAAATGAATTTATATTTCATCCACTTACAAAGGTAATCTTGAGAGATGACGTTCTCAAAAACCTAAAATACATGGATGGGACTATGGATACCCCTTAGCTTTAAAATTACTACAGATGATGACTGCAGCCATGAAATTAAAGTCACTTGCTTCTTGAAAGAAAAGTTATGACCAACCTAGTGAAGTCACTCAGTTGTGTTTGACTCTTTGAGACCCCATGGACTGTAGCCTATCAGGCTCCTCCATCCATGGGTTTTTCCAGGCAAGAATACTGGAGTGGGTTGCCACAGCTTAGACAGCATATTAAAAAGCAAAGACCTTACTTGGTCAACAAAAGTCTGTCCAGTGATGGAATTCCAGTCGAGCTATTTCAAATCCTAAAAGATGATGCTGTGAAAGTGATGCACTCAATATGCCAGCAAATTTGGAAAACTCAGCAGTGGCCACAGAACTGGAAAAGGTCAGTTTTCATTACAATCTCAAAGAAAGACAGTGACAAAGAATGCTCAAACTACCACACAATTGTACTCATCTCACACGCTAGCAAACTAATGTTCAAAATTCTGCAAGCCAATCTTCAACAGTATGTGAACCGTGAACTTCCAGATGTTCAAGCTGGATATAGAAAAGTCAGAAGAACCAGAGATCAAATTGCCAACATCCGTTGGATCATCAGAAAAGCAAGAGAGTTCCAGAAAAGCATATACTTCTCTTTTATTGACTATGCCAAAGCCTTTGACTGTGTGGATCACAAGAAACTGTGGAAAATTCTGAAAGAGAAGGGCATACCAGACCACCTGACCTGCCTCCTGAGAAATCTGTATGCAGGTCAAGAAGCAACAATTAGAACTGAACATGGAACAACAGACTGGTTCTAAATCAGGAGTACATCAAGGCTGTATATTGTCATCCTGCTTATATAACATATGCAGATTACATCATGAGAAATGCTGGGCTGGATGAAGCACAAGCTGGAATCAAGATTGCCAAGAATATCAATAACCTCAGATATGCAGATGATACTACCCTTATGGCAGAAAGTGAAGAAGAACTAAAGAGCCTCTTGATGAAAGTGAAAGAAGAGAGTGGAAAAGTTGGCTTAAACCTCAACATTCAGAAAATGAATGGTCCCATCATTTCATGGCAAGTAGATGGGGAGACAGTGGAAACTGTTAGACTTTATTTTGGGGTGCTCCAAAATCACTGCAGATGGTGACTGCAGCCATGAAATTCAAAGATGCTTGTTTCTTGGAAGAAAAATTATGAATGACCTAGATAGCATATTAAAAAGCAGAGACATTACTTTGCCAACAAAGTCCTATCTAGTAACAGCTATGGTTTTTCCAGTAGTCATGTATGGATGTGAGAGTTGAACTATAAAGAAAGCTGAGCGCCAAAGAATGGATACTCTTGAACTGTGGTGTTGCAGAAGAGTCCCTTGGACTGCAAGGAGATCCAACCAGTCCATCCTAAAGGAAATCAGTCCTGCATATTCACTGGGAGGACTGATGCTACAGCTGAAACTCCAATACTTTGACCACCTGATGTGAAGAACTGACTCATTTGAAAAGACTCTGATTCTGGGAAGGAGTGAAGGTGGGAGGAAAAGGGGAGGACAGAGGATGAGATGGTTGGATGGCATCACCAACTCAATCAGTGGACATGAGTAGTTGGTGATGGACAGGGAGGCCTGGCATGCTGTAGTCCATGGGGTCAGACACTACTGAACAACTGAATTGAACAGCTTTATTAGATAGTTAAAAAAAAATTTTTTTTGGTTTGTTTAATGAATGCATGAAGCCAGAATTTATGATAGTTCCACAGCATCTTAAAGCAATTTCTGGAAAAGCCTGGATTTAAAACATATCTAATTAAAAAGTCATTAACCAAGGTAGAAATAGAGTTCAATCTGATCAGGGAGGGAGATTAAAATGCAGTCAGATTTATTGATTCATTGTTCTCAAGAATAAGATAGATGCCTAATCTTTGACCTCAGTTTTAGTGTAGAAAAATTCATTTAAATTTATAAAATAAGCATGTCTGTCTTCATTCATATTTTTATATAAATGAGTTGAATTATTTCAACTTGACCCTTTTAAAGATCAAAATCCATATTTTAGGAAAATACCGTTAAGTGGTAAGTGCTGCTTGTGGTCTCAAAATTTATTCTCAGCAAAACATTTGAAAATTACAATGCAAACACTCATTAGACAGATATAATTAACAATTAGCACATGCTTTTGTATAAACACAATCAATGACAAATACTAAACCCATGCTAGCTAACCTTGACTTTCAACAGGGAATTCTGTCTAATGTTAACAGCTAATAAAAAATAAATGAAGAATATGCTAATTTGATTTGTGGTTAGGAAGGTGACATCCAAAAATTTGAAGTGCTGCTCATGTTTGTTCTTTAATGATGCTAGTTTCTTGGTAATAATTATAGAAAATGTTGTTCGGTGTTTCAAGGTCTAACATTAGCTTGACTGTTCTGTTAAGGTTAATTAACTAGTGTAGATACAAATAAAATCTAATAACTTAGTTATAGCTCAACAATAATATCATTTTGGGAAGATTACTCAAAACATCATGAGCATTTACTGCTATATATTTAAAATGCAAAGCTGGAAAATGAAGTATGTAGGTCGCTTAACAAATCATTTTCTGGGAGTTTCTAGCCATAATTTGTTAAGCAATGGATCTGTCCAAAATTAATTTAGCTTTAGAGACTATTAATGTTTACAAGTTTGATTGCAACTTCATTACTCTAGCAATACAATATTTATTGTATTTATTGTATATTTATTGTATTGCTAATATAATAGCAATAGCTATT
>SJYC01148968.1:0-38758 GCA_006408675.1 Madoqua kirkii | reverse complement strand
GAACAATACTAGAGAAAATAGTTTTAGACAAAAAAGACTATTAGCTCATACTACCTGGAATCCAACATATTCTAGGTTTACTTTGTGGCAAAAGTATCTGTGACATTTAGCCAATTAAAATGATGGAGGCATGACACCTTACATTGATAAAAAAATTTTCCCAAGTAATATAAAAAATTTAGATGGAATAATTTTAGGGTTTTAATGGACTTCCATTTTGGATTATCTTTACAGACTGGAATATTTATCTCTTTTGGAAGCAAACCACATGTAATATCACTTGAAAATCTAAATTGTAACTACAAGAAATGTTTTTATAAATGCATATATTTTCATGAATGCATTAACTACTATAAAAAATAAGACAGGGTAAGAGCAAAAAAAAAAAAAAGATTACAAGTTCTAATTCACCGCTGCTGGGAACCTAAATTGATCATGTGCAGAAGGGTTGTTTACCATGTCAACTAGATTTCTGCCTTTGCTACTGTAATCTCATTTTCCCACTGCAGATTAGAGTTTGGGGTTATAATAGAATTATGTAAAGAAATTTTATCTTAGCAAATGAGATGTCATAGTTTAGACACGCTGAAGTGTTTATAGGACTGCCTTCTGAGTCATCATTCAAGGCCATCACATAGGGGGCTGATTGATTTTCTGGTTCAGGGTTAGAGAAGAATTTATTTATCAATCAGTCTGTACATACTTACTAAGCTACTAACTTGCACTCAGCACTGGACTAATTATTTTGAAGGAAACAGAAGAAGTATCTCTGAATACTCTAAAATGAGATAATGAGATAACATATTTTAATCAATATAAATATCATTCCAAAGGTAAGCCATAAGTTGTAGGAGAAGCCTTAATTTGGGGTAAAATATTTGTATTTGCAGAAAGCATACTTGGAGAGAAAAGTGATGTTCATTTTAGGATGGAATCATAACTTGGTAAACCTGAGTATGGACATTTTCAATATATTGGACAGTTCTCAATGAAAGACTCAGTGAACATTAATTTTCTTTCATGAAATTTTATTTTTTAAAATTATGGTTGATTTACAGTGTTGTTAGTTTCAGGTGGGTAGCAAAGTGAGTGTGTGTGTGTATTTTTGTTTATATTCTTTTCCATTATTGTTTATCATAGGATGTTGAATATAGTTCCATATCCTATAGAGTAGGACGTATCCATTCTGTATATTACTATTTGCATCCCTGAACCCAAACTCCCCCTCCCTCTCTCTCCTTGCCCCACTTTGGCAACCACAGGTCTGTTCTCTGTGAGTCTGTTTCTGTTTTGTAGATAAGTTCATTTGTGTCGTATTTTATATTCCACATATAAGTGATATCATTTGGCATTTGTCTTTCTCTGTGGGACTTCTCTTAAGCATGATAATCTTTAAGTCCATCCATGCTAAATAATGGCATTAGCTCATTTAATGGGATTTTTAATCATTATGAAGGCGTTTAAATTAATCTGAGTATATATCCCCTTAAACCAGTCACAAACTGACCAGTGTTACATGATTCTACTTATATGAGATATCTAAAATAGTATGTCACTCATAGAAGCAAGAGCAGGAGGCTGGTTGTCGGGGGAAATGGAAGGGAAAAGGGACAGTTGTTAATCAACAGGTATAAAGTTTCAGTTAATGCAAAATTAGTAAGTTCTAGAAGTCTGCCATACAACGTCATACCTGTAGTTAATAATATTGTGCCATGTACTTAAAAATCTTTAGAGAGTTGGATCTTATCAAGTGCTTTTTATTACAATAGCATAAAAATTTCTAATTGTTGAAAAAAGAAGAGTGTGATCTACTTAAAAATCAGCTTATGTGCTTGCCCCTCTGTATCTCAATGCCTCTTATTGTTTATAAGCAAACTTTACAAGATTTCTAAAAAAAATACTACCAGTATTTTCTTTTGCACTTAGTGGGATTCGTCCTTGGTCTCTAAATGACCAGTTTTGATTTCCTTTAGTGCTGTAGCCACTGGAATAGTCCTTAGCCTGTTTTGCCTCCCCTCTGGCTCCATTTTCTCAGAGTTACCCAGTGTGTTAACTGTCATCTCAGTAGAACCCAAGTAGATTTCACATCATATTGTGAAGTAGGGAGAGATTTTCTTTGGTTTTCTTTCCTGAGAACCCTGGTAACACAAGCATGCTAATGGAGCCACCTTGAGGGTATAACACCTATGATAGGATTTTATTTATTGTTTCACTGCTCTTTGTTAGCCAAGGTGTAGAAAATTGCCTGTGGATTACAGTATCTCGAGAACCATAGAGGTTTTCCTGTAAAGTATCTCCACCATGTTTTGTCATGGTTACTGAAATCCACTCACTGGAGATTCATCCTTTGGGATGAGAAAGCTGTTAGGTCCCTGTGTGTGTGTGTGCCAAGCCGCTTCAGTCATGCCCAACTTTCTGCGACCATATGGACTGTAGCCCACCAGGCTCCTCTCTCCATGGAATTCTCCAGGCAAGAATACTGGAGTGGGTTGCCATGCCCACCTCCAGGGGATCTTCCCAACCCAGGGACTGAACCCAAGTCTTATGTCTCCTGCCTTGGCAGGTGGGCTCTTCACCCTAGCACTGTTAGGCGGATATCATGTTCTAAATGCCACGCAGCTCTTAAGGGTTATCCTTCCAACAGCAGATGTGGCTCTGTGCCCAGGGGTGGGAAAGGAAGAAAGGACACACAAATGTAAAGTGGGTCTGTGACGCTAGAGATGATCTTCATAACTGCCTTGGGTGAGCCAGTGGAGGGGAACCTTGTGGAAGGTGTTGATGGAGCAGACCAGCAGCAATGGGGTTCTGCTGTGGCTACCCACACTGCCTTGCAGCTTCTGTCCTGGGAGTGGGGAAGTCCAGAAGGTCCTGGAGGGGAAAACAAGTGGTGAACAATATGGCCAGAATTAAAGGAAATCTCCTCCTTTGCTTCCTCTCCTGGCTCAACAGACTGCCTACGTAATACCAGATCTGCTTGCCAAAGGTTGAGCCAGCCAGAGCTCTTTCTTTTCGCAGGCCTATACAGCTGTCTCTCTGTAAAGCCAGGCAAAATAAACAATGCCTTTTATTTCCTGCCTTTCTCCCCAGGACTTGTGCTCTCCATGACATTTTCTTTCCCTCTTATAGTGTCTCCACAGGGTTACATAGGGGAACAGTCATTGTGTGCTTTGTGATCACTGAAGACACAGAAGCAAGGGGCAAGATCAGCCAAAGCAGAAATCAGGGAGATTTCATTATGCCCAGGAATACAGATATTAATGATGCAACCTGCAGTATTTTATTTCTAGATACAATTTTTAAAGCTTAGGTATGAGAGATCGTGAGTACTGGTTATCCTTGAAGCCCTGTGGTGACCCTTGAAACCAAGCCCACTGTACTTTTCCATGTTAAACTTTCTGAGATAAAAGATGGAGATAGGAGGAGCTCTCTACTTGGGTTCTGTGCCCAGGTTGGAGCTCTCCTTTTGTCCCCTGCTGGCTTTGTACCTTTCAGAAAGGTACTTAAGCTCTGAGTTAGTTTCTTTACCTGTGAAATGAAGATGACAGTGGTACATGATTTGCTGGTGTTGGTAATTGTGATGGTGGTGGTGGTAGTCATGCCAGTGATACTGAGGTGATAGCGATGGTGTTGGAGGGGGTGGCTCTGGACAGGGTGATGCTGATGGTGGTATTGGAGGTTGTTACTTTGGATTTGGTCATGGTATAAGTGGCAGTAATGGTGGTGGTAGTGGTGTAGGTGGTGATGGTGGTCATAGTGATGGTGTGGGAGATGGTAGTTTTGACTATGATGGAGAGAGGGAGGTGACGGTGGTGGAGAGATGGTTTTAAGAGGTATTGCAAGCCAGGTTTCATGCTGTTTTCCTTACAATATTCATTTGATTAAATCTTCACAACAATTATATTGCTGTGCTCAGTTGCCCAGTCGTGTCCCACACTTTGCAACCCCATGGATGGTAACCTCTCAGGCTCCTCTGTCCGTGGGGATCCTCCAGGCAAGAATACTGGAGTGGGTTGCCATGCCCTCCTCCAGGGGATCTTCCCAACCCAGGGATCGAACCCAGGTCTCCCATATTGCAGGCAGATTGTTTGCTGTCTGAGCCACTATAAAGCTGTTGGTAAGTGCTATTGTACTCACTTTATAGTTGGAGAAATTGAGGCTTGGAGAGTAACTGGTTTTCTTTGGGTCAAACAGCTAATGAGAGAGGACCTGGAATTTAGCAGCAGGGCTGCCTGACTGTAGAGGTTAGTCTTCTCCAGGCTGTGGCTGTCATCAGCAAGGCAGGGACAGACATGAAGGCCACAGTGCTGTGATCCTGACTGCATGTGATTGTGCAGCTCTGCAGATGGGAAACTAGAGAGTGGTGCATCTTTTCTGGATTCTTGAACATGCATTCACCATGATGCCCCCCACATGCCATCAGTCTAGAAGAGCCATGATTAACTGAGTTTGAGAAGCAGGAAAAACTCTAAATGCTATAATCCTTCCATCTCTGCAACATGCCCAATTACTGTCTATTCTCTCTCCTGGTATTTATTTCCTCTTGTTCCTGAATAGTAAAGGAGCGCTATTAGTAGCTTTCTGTATTTGCCTGCACTGGCTCTCTGTCTTAACTTCCTTATATGGCTGAACAGTGAATGTAGCTTTTCTTAAAATAGCAGTTTCTTGGTCTGTCTGTCTTTTTTGTGTTACAAGACAGTGTAAATTAATGATGACAGAGGGTACCAGAGGATGCTTGTTACTTTGTGTCAGCACTACTACCAAGTTTGAAAAGTTATACATTCCTTGCCCCTGGAGGTCATTAACAGCAGGAATTTTTGCTAGGAGGTTTTCCTAGAAGAAGGGACCCACATGACAGTTCAACCGATACAAACCTACTCAAAGCAAATGGAATTTTTAGCTGCTTATTTAAAAGTTTAACTCAAAGTCCCTCTTTTGAGCTATATTCTCCAGGACACAAGAACAACAACAAAACACTTTGAACTAAAATCAGATAACTGTCTAAAGAAAACTTGCATATACTTTATATCAGCTCAGCATTCAGGTGTGGTGTACGTCATTTGCTTTCAAGCATAATTTTATTTTTTAGACTTCTGCAGGTGAATTATTGGTATGTTTGGAGTAAATTCATTGTCAATATGTTTGTAAATATAATTAATTTTAACATTTAACAGTAGCCCCCAAGTGTTCATTTTTAACAGTGAACTTTTATCTTTCACATACATTTATTACTTGCCAAGATAAAGGTGGGAAAGCAAAATTAAGTCCTATTAACATGTAGTTTAATTTTGTGGTGATGGTTAAGTTGCTAAGTCCTGGCCAACTCTTAGTGACCTCATGGACTGTAGCCTGCCAGGAGCTTCTGTCTTTGGGATTTCCTAAGCAAGCATACTGGAGTGGGTTGCCATTTCCTCTCCAGGGGATCTTCCTGACCAAGGGATCCAATCTGGATCTTCTGCATTGCAGGAGGATTCTTTACCAACTGAACCACCAGGGAAGCCTAGTTTAATTTTTAGGGCATAATAAAACAAAAGGGAGAAAAGGTAATTCCCAAAGGACAGCTCTCATTCTAGCATACTAGACATTACAATCTTAACTTGACACCACGCTTAAAGTGAGCTATTTAGTTTAATTTTTAAGAGAGAAAAAGGGAGAGAATAGAAAGGAAATGGAGGGAGAGGATGAGCGAGAAAGAAAAGTTAAGGTGGAGAGAGTAAGAAAAGAACAGGAGTAGACAGAGAAAGAAAAAAGAGGGGAGGAGAAACGCAGGCAGAGAGACAAGAGGTGGAGGCTGAGAATATACAGCCCTGATTAGAATTTAGCTATTACTAAAATGAAGTGAAGCCTGGAATTCATTCAGAATCTTGCTCAAGCACACAAAAGATAGTCGTTGAGTAATAAAGTAGACCTGGGATTCACTTAAACTGCTGCTTTATTAAAAACAGCCACTTTGTCCTTGGAGTGAAATGCACATACAATTGCCTGAGTGTGTTTGAGGAGCCAGAGGAAGGAGGTGGGATCCAGTAGTGATGGTACCTGCTCCACTGATGCCTGCTTTCAACAGCTGTTTTTGTATACCTGCCCTGTGTCAAGTCCCTTATAAGATGCTGGGACAAGAGTGGTGACTAGGACGTGGCCCCTGGCATGGAGAGTCTCTTGCTGGGCCTGAGGAGGTAGCTGTGCACATATGTAGTCCTGCTCTGATGTGGCTGTTGCTCCATATAGCTTCTGTGTGCCTTCCTTGTTGCTCTTCTGTCAGTGCCACCGGATGGGGATTTTGGCACTGGTGTGAGGCCGAGGAGGAATGATGCTCAGCTCTCAGCGAGGCTGCTAGCTGTAGCAGCTGCACTATGTGCCTGCTCTTCTCTGGAAGAAAGCCACACTGCTGCCTCTCTCTCCCTGTCTAGCTCCCCCACATGGCTCCCATCACCATTTGACTGCCCTCTCTAATAAAGACCAGAAGTGCAAAGACTGGGAAGAATTCAGATCTGATTCATTATTCATAGCCTTGGTGAACTCAGGGAGGTGAAGTATCAATCTTAACTTGACACCACGCTTAAAGTGAGCTATTTAGTTTAATTTTTAAGAGAGAAAAAGGGAGAGAATAGAAAGGAAATGGAGGGAGAGGATGAGCGAGAAAGAAAAGTTAAGGTGGAGAGAGTAAGAAAAGAACAGGAGTAGACAGAGAAAGAAAAAAGAGGGGAGGAGAAACGCAGGCAGAGAGACAAGAGGTGGAGGCTGAGAATATACAGCCCTGATTAGAATTTAGCTATTACTAAAATGAAGTGAAGCCTGGAATTCATTCAGAATCTTGCTCAAGCACACAAAAGATAGTCGTTGAGTAATAAAGTAGACCTGGGATTCACTTAAACTGCTGCTTTATTAAAAACAGCCACTTTGTCCTTGGAGTGAAATGCACATACAATTGCCTGAGTGTGTTTGAGGAGCCAGAGGAAGGAGGTGGGATCCAGTAGTGATGGTACCTGCTCCACTGATGCCTGCTTTCAACAGCTGTTTTATGTATACCTGCCCTGTGTCAAGTCCCTTATAAGATGCTGGGACAAGAGTGGTGACTAGGACGTGGCCCCTGGCATGGAGAGTCTCTTGCTGGGCCTGAGGAGGTAGCTGTGCACATATGTAGTCCTGCTCTGATGTGGCTGTTGCTCCATATAGCTTCTGTGTGCCTTCCTTGTTGCTCTTCTGTCAGTGCCACCGGATGGGGATTTTGGCACTGGTGTGAGGCCGAGGAGGAATGATGCTCAGCTCTCAGCGAGGCTGCTAGCTGTAGCAGCTGCACTATGTGCCTGCTCTTCTCTGGAAGAAAGCCACACTGCTGCCTCTCTCTCCCTGTCTAGCTCCCCCACATGGCTCCCATCACCATTTGACTGCCCTCTCTAATAAAGACCAGAAGTGCAAAGACTGGGAAGAATTCAGATCTGATTCATTATTCATAGCCTTGGTGAACTCAGGGAGGTGAAGTAGAGAAAGGTGGTGTGTGTGTGTGTGCATGCTCAGTCTCACCCAACTCTTTGTGACCCCCTGGACTGTAGCCTGCTAGACTCCTCTGTCCATGGAATTTTCCAGGCAAGAATACTGGAGTGATACCATCATGTAAGAAATGAATTGCCAGTCTATGTTCGATACAGCATACAGGATGCTTGGGGCTGGTGCACAGGGAAGATCTAGAGAGATGATAGGAGGAGGGAGGAGGGAGGGGGGTTCAGGATTGGGAACTCATGTACGCCTGTGGCGGATTCATGTCAATGTATGGCAAAACCAATACAGTATTGTAAAGCAAAATAAAGTGAAAATAAAATTAAAAAAAGAATATGAACAAGCAAAAAATAAAAATGAAAAAAATAATACTGGAATAGGTTGCCATTTCCTTCTCCAGGAGATCTTCCTGGAACTTGTGTCTCTTTGCTGCTCCTGCATTGGCATGTGGATTCTTTACCACTATGCCTGGCACAGTCATTTACAAAAAAGAAAAACATTAAAGATAACAAATCATATAAAAACCAAATAAGTGAATGTCACTTGGGTGTGTCTGACTCTTTGTGGCCCCATAGCCTATACAGTCCATGGAATTCTCCAGGTCACAATACTGGAGTGGGTAGCCTTTCCCCTCTCCAGGGAATTTTCCTAACCCAGGGATTGAACCTAGGTCTTCCGCATCACAGGCAGATTCTTTACCATCTAAACCACTAGGAAAGAATATTGGAGTGGGTAGCCTATCCCTTCTCCATGGGATCTTCCCAACCCAGGGATCAAACTGGGGTCTCCTGCACTGCAGGAGGATTCTTTACCAACTGAGCTATCAAGAAAGCCCCAAAACCAAGTGAGTGAAGCATAAATCCTTTCTTGTGGAATTTTAATAAATTGTCAAGTTGCAAAATATATACATCCACTGGCTTGATCTGCTAAAATCATCATATCAATTTGTTACAATGTTTTATTTAAATTGACATTCCTGTCAATATGTATTAGGGAAGCCTGTGTAATTTATTGTCCAAATCAGAGCACTTTTTCTAGTAAAAGAGAATACCATTAATAATTATGCAGTTGTAATAATTAGGAAGTGTGGGATGATAATCCTAAATTTAAACACTCTCTGTGTGTACTGTTTCAAAAAAGAAGAGATTATGTTTCTGCTAAAGACACTTATAATAGAGCAATGGTCATCAGAAACAAAAGACTTTGTATTTGATGTTTCTGTTTGCTTCAGTTACCCACATTCTATCCATTTTTTTCAATGAAGCTATTGAAAAATCATCTTAATCAACTTGGCTGGTAAGCACATCTGATGGAATGAGGACAGATATGAGGAATTAATTAGATTAGAGGCAATGGAAGAGGGAATCCATTATACTCAAACCACAACTCCAATGGTTTGTTAGTCAAACCACACTGGCAGGTTTCCTTTTTATTTTTTAGTTTTGCATGGATTAAACAATTGATTTTTCTTCTCCATCTTCAGGGAAATTATAGAGGCAGATCTGTGGTATTATAAGTATAACGTTGTCAGCGGCACTTGCAAAGTTACCAATTATGTCTTTATTTAAGAAAAAAGAGAATCTCAGAAGTCCCTTCCAGCTTTACAGTGGAGTTCATTAGCAGCATTGCATCCTCCTGGGACCCGGTGGCCTTGTCTTACCTTTCTGTTCTTAGACTTGGTTGTGGAAGCCTGGAGAAACGCTTGGTGAGCTTCTAAGCTGCCATTTTCTCTGGGCTGTCCCTGCCATTCGTGCTTTCTAGCGTCACTCCTCGGGGTCTTGTCCCTACATATTCTTCCATTGCCTCCTGCCACAGCCATCTGAGCCAGATAGTCCATGCGCTTTGGTATCCACATGACACAAACCCATCTGTCTTTCTTCCCCAGTGTTACCATCTGCAAAAGGCTTTCTTGTATTGATTCCTACTGTCTTAACATAAGTATACATCACTTTTTTCTTTTTTAAACCTATAATCTTTTCAGAATGGCTGTATAGGAGTAGGAAGAACAATATATTGACCTCTAGGCTTAAGCCAACTCATTCCAATCAAGTTAATTCTGTTTTCTATATTACATATTTGGATTCATCATAAAGTATGAAACATGAGGCTTATTTATTGATTTACAAAAAAGGAGAAAATACTGCAAAATTATATAAACAGTGAATAAACTTCTAAGAGACTAAAATAAGTCCTCATTTAAGCATAAAGTGGATGGAACAGAAAAATATTTGAAGAATTCAATATTTAAATTAAGTAACGGGTGATTAGAATGATCTCCATTCTAAAGATTAGCCCTGGGTGTTCTTTGGAAGGAATGATGCTAAATAAAGCTGAAACTCCAGTACTTTGGCCACTTCATGTGAAGAGTTGACTCACTGGAAAAGACTCTGATGCTGGGAGGGATTGGGGGCAGGAGGAAAAGGGGACGACCGAGGATGAGATGGCTGGATGGCATCACCAACTCGATGGATGTGAGTTTGAGTGAACTCTGGGAGATGGTGATGGACAGGGAGGCCTGGCGTGCTGCAATTCATGAGGTTGCACAGAGTCGGACATGACTGAGTAACTGAACTGAATGGATAATTATAGCTCAGTCAAAGCAAGAACAGTGGAGAATTTAACATGAGGAAAAATCAATCTGGAAAATACAGAATCATATATATTAAACTTGGAAATATCCTTTCATAAAAAATCTGAGAGTTTTAATTGACCACACTTGTTACTTAGCAGGAGATACAGGTAACAATAGGCAGTGGCCCTAGTGTGCACACATCAGTCACACCAACGCACTGGAACACATCTGGTTGCTCCATCTCATGTGCAAGCCTATTTATAGATGCAGACATGTGCGAATATTTAATTCCCTACAGTCTACCTGTCTCTGTGACTAGAACCTCAATAGTTCCCAGAATTTTGGTCTTCACAGAAGATATTATTTTCCAACAAAATTAACACCTAAAATAAAAGCACAAAGAATGCAACTTCAGTCATTAGTAGCTCTGTAATCACTGTGATTTTTGTTTCATTTTATAAAATACTTGAAGGGCATAAACAGTATTTTTACATTAGGGAAATCAAGGTTTTAGTTTTCTGTTTCTAAATTGTTCTTGCAATTAGAGTACCATTTAAACATTGAGTTTTTTTCTCTTGCATACTTCTTAAACATTTCTTTCTTCAATTGGTATAAAATATGAGACAAGAAGGGGATTTTCTGAGCAGCTGTTAGTCAGTGTATAACTCAGGCAGTACTCAGTGAAGGATGTCACCAGGTGCCTACGACAGGTCAGCTTATCATTCATGAGACCATGTGCAGCTGCTTAGATTTACATCTATTACACTTTTACCTATTTATCCAGGGATTAATAAATATCTTCCTTGTAAACAAAATAGGACTAAAACTCCTGGACACACATTAACCTTTGTATACCTTGAATTCCTGCTTAAAGGATGTTTATTTAGATTGATTTTCCTGTGCATTTTATGTAATAAAGCCTCCAAAAGCTGTAGACATGAGTGTTTTCATGTTACACGAAACTCACATGGTATTTAGAGAATAGGAACAAATATAAGGTGTAAAGTAAATTGATGCTAATAACACCTGAATTCTTTTAGAATTTTTCTTTAATAAGAAAAAAGGGGATCTGATTGTAAAAATTCTTAAAATAGATAATTTTAAAGATCAAAAATGGTAGTCAAATAATTAGACTCTTAACTTTTCAGAGTGTACTTAAATGGAGTCAGTAACTGCAAAAGTGTCCATCAGTAGTTTTCATCTATAGCAAAATTGTGTTTATGTCTTCCTAGTTGATAATGCCATGATAATATGAAATAAAAACATTTCTATTATTGTGACTGACTTACATCTTTGTAAGGTCTTCCCTCATAGCTCAGTTGATAAAGAATCTTTGTAGTGAAGGAGACCTGGGTTCAATCTCTGAGTGGGGAAGATCCTCTGGAAAAGGAAATGGCAACCCACTCCAGTATTCTTGCCTGGAAAATCCCATGGACAGAAGAGTCTGGTGGGCTTCGGTCCATGGGGTCGCAGAGTCAGGCACGACTGAGCAACTAACATGGACATCTTTGTAATTTTAATAACTTTGGTTTTGTGGACATTATTTTTGCCAATGCATTTAGCAGAAATTTTTGAAATCAGTAAGATTGATTGTGCTGTCTTCAACCTATGCAGGTCGAAGTGCCTAAGAAACATATTTTTAGTAAGAAAACAGCCTGAATATCCTTATGCTCCCTTCCTGTGGTCAAGAAATGTCATCAGTTAAGAGTGTATGCCCCAGCAGAGGTCCCTATATTATATAGTTGGCTTCCATTTAGCCATCTGTTCCATACATGGTAGTGTATATAAGTCACTCCCAATCTCCCAATTCATCCTTCCCTCCTTCCCCTTAATGGGGAGGAGATCCAGAAAGATGGGGATATATGTATACATATGGCTGATTCACTTTGCCATATAGTAAAAGCTAGCACAACCTTGTGGAGTAGCTATATTCCAATAAAAATAAAAATAAATGTTGGTCAGATAGTTAAAAAAAAAAAAAGCAGTGCATTTCCTTCCATGTTAAATTTATGGCAGTGAGTGGTATAAGTGGATAATTTTTCTCAGACTTTAGTCCAGTGCCTGATATACTGAAATGGATCTAACTAGATGATCACAAAGTGAATGTAAATAAATGTACTACCCCTCCATGTTAAACAGCCTTTGCGTTGGCAGGAGATGTAACACATTCATGAAAACTAGTTATATATAGGGTAAGTACACTTCATATATTATCAGAATCACAAGCCGTCTCACCCACAGCATTATTCAGCTTCAGAGACGAGAGTCACAGTTGCGGGAGATCGCTTTCTCCATGACGTTAATGTATTCTGACACATCCCTAAGCCACCTGTATAGAGTGAGTAGTAGAGCGTGGTCCTGATGCACGTGAGTCTGGAGTCAGATGTTTATTTGAAAGGTCATGTTGGTGTGGTTGTTTAGTGCCTCTGCCCCAGTTTTCGCACCCATTAAGCAGGATAAGTATCTCAACATCAATGCTTTTTATGAGAAGTAAATTAAATTACATATGTAAAAGGATGAGAACCATGTCTATCACATGGTTAAAACTCAATCCATATTGACTATTATTAAAATACTGACTTTAAAATAGTTTACGTGTCTGTTAAAAAATCATGTACCCATATAAATATTTTCAAAAGATAAGGAAAACATTGTAAATGACTCACAAACCAGAGATGATTAACCTTTTACCTTTTTGTATATATAATCTTTGTTTTGCTCTCGTTTGCTTTGTAGGTATCTGTTAATAGTCCTTCTATAAATAGAATTCTTTAAAATCTTAATAGATGAACAGTTTTCTATTAGTTGCTTAGTGTTAGTCGCTCAGTCGTGTCCAACTCTGTGACCCCATGGACAGTAAGCAGCCTGCCGGGCTCTTCTGTCCATGCAGTTCTCCAGGCAAGGCTACTGAAGTGGGTTGCCATTCCTTTCTCCAGGGGATCTTTGTGACCCAGAGATAGAACCTAGGTATCCTGCATTGCAGGCAGATTTTTACTGTCTGAACCACTACAGTTTACTTAGTGAGGCCCCTATTATTGGACTTTGATTCGATATTTTGTTTTCTTTTTACAAATGTTTACATATAAACAATGAATGCCGCAGTGAACATTTTGGAAAATAAATCTTGATGGACACTTAATTCTTTAAGTTAAATCATTAAATTGGAAGAAATAGACCAAAATATAGGGTCATGTTAAGGCTTTTAGTAACTTTTACCAAGTTATTTTAAGAGAGTCTATACTAATTTATATTCCTAATATCTATGCATAATTTTCTGATGAGTTTGATAACTTATTAGAAAACCTTATCTGTGCTTATACACAGAAATGCTGTCTTTAAAAATTTTTGCTAATATTGTCTACTATGTGCATACCAGCCATTTTCATACGTGAAATTTGTTTCCTTTGAAGTGTTCCTGGATTCCAATATACCATTATTCTTCAAAGTCCTCCTTGTACTTTCCTTTTGAAACTATCTTCAGAGCAATAGATAACATCTTTTAAAAATTTCATATAGCATTATCTTTCTGAATATTCACATTATTTAGAAGTCTTAGTGCCAGATAACTTTAGTCTGTTCCAAAATCAAATCCAATCTAAAAAAATAATTATTTTTCAAAATAATTTATTAAGCTTGAAGCTGTACTGCAATATTACAGTATGGGGTCAAAAAATCTCAGTTTTGAGTCTCATTTGCTGCCTTTATGGGTGTAGGTAATTTACTTCTATGTTCTTAAGACTCAGTTTCTAAAAGCAAAGGAGAAAAGGAAAGATATACCCATTTGAATGCAGAGTTCCAAAGAAGAGCAAGAAGAGATAAGAAAGCCTTCCTCAGTGATCAATGCAAAGAAATAGAGGGAAACAATAGAATGGGAAACACTAGAGATTTCTTCAAGAAATTAGAGACACAAAGGGAGCATTTCACGCAGAGATGGGCTCAGTAAGGGACAGAAATTGTATGGACCTAACAGAAGCAAAAGATAATAAGAAGAGATGTGTATAAGAGACAGGAATATTCACATTATTTAGAAGTCTTAGTGCCAGATAACTTTAGTCTGTTCCAAAATCAAATCCAATCTAAAAAAATAATTATTTTTCAAAATAATTTATTAAGCTTGAAGCTGTACTGCAATATTACAGTATGGGGTCAAAAAATCTCAGTTTTGAGTCTCATTTGCTGCCTTTATGGGTGTAGGTAATTTACTTCTATGTTCTTAAGACTCAGTTTCTTTTTCTAAAATTGGTGAAAATACTTCTTAATCATAGTGCTATGATGAGTATCATGAAATATGTAAAAATGCTGTGCTAATACAATGGTACTGAAATATTATTATCTAATACTAAAGGTAATTTTCAGTGATTTCAAAGAGTAAGGAAATATATTAAAATGCCATGCTAAAATTATGACTATATTTATATTGTAGGAAAAATTTCAAAATTCTTTTTTTTTCATCACTGTGCAAATGGATATCTGCTATTTTTGTAATGCTCATCAGTGTTCAGTTATTGATAGGGTATGTAAGCCGCTTTTATTAGTCACCATGCAGAAAGCTTTTAGTGCAAACCAAGTAAGATTCCTTTCAGTGTTGTTTCCCTGGTTTGCTATGTTGATTTCAACCTTATTTGGCCAGTAACAAGTCAAATTTAGAGATTTTCCTGGAATTTCTGAAAATCAGGAATTTCTCATTGCATCATTTCAGTGCCCTCAGAGGGGTACTATGATAATCTCACAAATCATATTTATTGCCTGAAGCTTTAGTGACAAGAGGAGGCATGTGAAACCACATAATGTATTGAAAAGTTAAATCATAAAGTTTTTATTTCATGAATTTCTTCTAGTATTTGCTTCTGAAGGTTGGCTCCTTTCTTTTTCTTTTCTTTTTGTCAAAAAGTGCTCCTTTTGATTCATCTCACTCTTAGTCCGTGATTGCTCTGATTCACTTGGGTATTTTTACATAGCTCATACAACCCCATATTTGGTGGTGAAGAGATGGGAATAGGGACTAACAGCTAATTAATAAATTAGCAGCTTTGTTGGTTGGTTGTTAGGCAAAGTAGAAACAAGGGGTCATATGCATATTACCACAGTCACAGAAAACTAAGCAAACTGATCACATGGACCACGGCCTTGTCTAGCTCAGTGAAACTATGAGCCATGCCCTGTAGGGCCATCCGGGACGGACGGGTCATGGAGGAGAGTTCTGACAAAATGTGGTCCACTGGAGAAGGGAATGGCAAACCACTTCATTGCCATTCTTGCCATTCATTGTATTCTTGCCTTGAGAACCCCATGAACAGTATGAGAAGGCCAGAAGGTATGACACTGAAAGATGAACTTTGCAGATCGGTAGGTGCTCCAGATCAGTGGAGAAATAACTAAAGAAAGAATGAAGAGACAGCCAAAGCAAAAACAACACCCAGTTGTGGATGTGACGGGTGATGGAAGTAAAGTCTGATGCTGTAAAGAGCAATATTGCGTAGGAACGTAGAATGTTAGGTCCATGAATCAAGGTGAATTGGAAGTGGTCAGACAGGAGATGGCAAGAGTGAACATTGACATTTTAGGACTCAGTGAACTAAAATGAACTGGAATGGGTGACTTTAATTCAGATGACTATTAGATCAACTACTGTGGGCAGGAATCCCGCAGAAGAAATGGAGAAGCCATCATAGTTCACAAAAGAGTCCAAAATGTAGTATTTGGGTGCAATATCAAAAATGACAGAATGATCTCTGTTCGTTTGCAAGGCAAACCATTCAGTATCATGATAATCCAAATCTGTGCCCTGACCAGTAATGCTGAAGAAGCTGAATGGTTCTGTGAAGACCTACAAGACCTTTTAGAACTAACACCCCAAAAAAGATGTCCTCTTCATTATAGGGGACTGGATTGCAAAAGTAGGAAGTCAAGAGCTACCTGGAGTAACAGGCAAATTTGGCCTTGGAATACAAAATGAGGCAGGGCAAGGCTGACAGAGTTTTGCCAAGAGAACACATTGGTCATAGCAAATACTCTCTTCCAACAAGACAAGAGAAGACTGTATACATGGACATCACCAGATGGTCAATACTGAAATCAGATTGATTATATTCTTTGTAGCCAAAAATGGAGAAGCTCTATACAGTCAGCAAAAACAAGACTAGGAGCTGAGTATGGCTCAGATCATGAACTCCTTATTGCTATATTCAGACTTAAATTGAACAAAGTAGGGAAAACCACTAGACCATTCAGGTATGACCTAAATCAAATCCCTTATGATTACACAGTAGAAGTGACAAATAGATTCAAGGGATCAGATCTGATAGAATGCCTAAAGAACTATGGAGGGAGGTTTGTGACATTGTGCAGGAGGCAGAGGTCGAGACCATCCCCAAGAAAAAGAATTGCAAGAATGCAAAATGGTTGTCTGACGAGGGCTTACAAATAGCTGAGAAAATAAGAGAAGCAAAAAGCAAAGGAGAAAAGGAAAGATATACCCATTTGAATGCAGAGTTCCAAAGAAGAGCAAGAAGAGATAAGAAAGCCTTCCTCAGTGATCAATGCAAAGAAATAGAGGGAAACAATAGAATGGGAAACACTAGAGATTTCTTCAAGAAATTAGAGACACAAAGGGAGCATTTCACGCAGAGATGGGCTCAGTAAGGGACAGAAATTGTATGGACCTAACAGAAGCAAAAGATAATAAGAAGTGGCAAGAATACACAGAAGAACTATACAAAAAAGATCTTCATGACCCAGATAACCTCAGTGATGTGATCACTCACCTAGAGCCAGATATCCTGGAATGTGAAGTCAAGGGAGCTTTAGGAAGCATCTCTACGAACAAAGCTAGTGGAGGTGATGGAATTCTAGTTGATCTATTTCAACTCCTAAAAGATGGTGCTGTGAAAGTGCTGTACTCAATGTGCCAGCAGATCTGGAAAAATCAGCAGTAGCCACAGGACTGGAAAAGATCAGTTTTCATTGAATCCCAAAGAAAGGCAATGCCAACAAATGTTCAATCTACTGCACAGTTGCACTTATCTCACACACTAGCAATGTAATGCTCAAAATTCTGCAAGCTAGGCTTCAACAGTTTGAAAACTATGAACTTCCACATGTTCAAGCTGGATCTAGAAAAGCCAGAGGAACTAGAGATCAAATTGGCAACATCTGCTGGATCATAGAAAAAGCAAGAGAGTTCCAGAAAAACATCTATTTCTGCTTTATTGACTATACCAAAGCCTTTGACTGTGTGGATCAGAACCAACTGTGGAAAATTCTTAAAGAGAAGGTAATACCAGACCACCTGATCTGCCTCCTGAGAAATCTGTATGCAGGTCAGGAAGCAACAATTAGAACTGCACATGGAATAGCAGACTCGTTCCAAATCGGGAAAGGAGTACATCAAGGCTGTATATTGTCACCCTGCTTATTTAACTTATATACAGAGTACCTCATGAGAAATGCTGGACTGGAAGAAACACAAGCTGGAATCAAGATTGCTGGGAGAGAAATATTAATTACCTTCGATATGCAGATGACACCACCCTTATGGCAGAAAGTGAAAAGGAACTAAAAAGCCTCTTGATGAAAGTGAAAGAGCAAAGTGAAAAAGTTGGCTTAAAGCTCAACATTCAGAAAACAAAGATCATGGCATCTGGTCCCATCACTTCATGGGAAATAGATGAGGAAAGAGTGTCAGACTTTATTTTTGGGGGCTCCAAAATCACTGCAGATGGTGACTGCAGCCATGAAATTAAAAGATGCTTGCTGCTTGGAAGAAAAGTTATGACCAACCTAGACAGCATATTAGAAAGCAGAGACATTACTTTGCCAACTAGTCAAAGTTATTTTTCAGTAGTCATGTATGGATGTGCATGTTGGACTATAAAGCATGCTGAGTGCAAAGAATTGATGCTTTTGAACTGTGGTATTGGAGAAGACTCTTGAGAGTCCCATGGACTGCAAGGAGATCTAACCTGTCAATCCTAACAGAAATCAGTCCTGAATATTCATTGGAAGAACTGATGCTGAAACTCCAATACTTTGGCCACCTGATGTGAAGGACAGACTCATTTGAAAAGACTCTGATGTTGGGAAAGATTGAGGGCAGGAGGAGAAGGGGACGACAGAGGATGAGATGGTTGGATGGCATCATCAATGTGATGGACAGAAGTTTGAGTAGGCTCCAGGAGTTGGTGATTTTCAGGAAAGCCTGATGTGCTGAAGTCCATGGGTTGCAAAGAGTTGGACAAGACTGAGTGAACGGAACTGAACTGTTGTATATGACTCCGTTCTCATCGCACTCCTGCCCTTTAGATTAATAACACTGACCTTTGGATAATACAGCTCCAGGATGCATAATTTCCGCTGTTTTCTGAGCAAGATGATTCTGTTATAGTTACTTCCAAAAACCTGGGTATTTTATTTCTTTTATTTCCGCTCTCTATTTTCATCATTTGCCACCACTCCAACCTCTTGTATTCAGCAAGCCAGATGATGGTTGGAGGTTATCCTGTAAGAATGCACAAATTCTAAATGGATGGTCATATATCCACGCTTGAGAAACTGAAGCTCTGATGTGGCATTTTGTGCATGTGTGTGTTTTTTAAGGTTTGTGAACTTAAAACTCTTTGGAGTGGGGTTCAAATTCATTTCTGGCCAGCAGCTTGCTTTGGACAATTTTGAAGCAGGAGTTCTTGACAGAGAGCCTAAGACTCCATTATCTTTTGGCTCTAAAGCAGGTCAGAAAGTGATTTGTCTATTGTTTCCAATTGTCTTTCTGATGCCTGAATCTGCAAAATTATTTTCCCAATGGAAAAATATTAAAATATACCCCTGTTAAATATGAGTGAGCATGTTTAGGTGGTATTTCATTCAACTAATAGGTCATTTTAAATGAGGACCAGAAGCTAAACCACTGTAGGTATTTCAAGAGGGTTTGTTCTCTAAAGAAAGTACCTTGCATTCTTGGCTCATGGTCTCAAAAATAGGAAGAATTTTGTAGGCTTTTCTTGAATTGATATTTTTCAGTCATATCAAAAGTTATATTTAAGTATAATCACTTTGATTTATAGCATGTTATATAATTATAACATATTTTCATTCCTGTGATTGCAGTTAAGTGACCAAGGAAAATTACTTTTCTTAAGGCTTTGTAAGGCTATAGATTATTTCCTATATTACTGTCCTGTAACTCAATACTCAATTTAAAAATTTCTCCAAGGCTGTTTCTTTCAGCAGAGCAGAATTGGTCAAGCCCAAGGGACAAATAATTTATATTGCTAAACCCTGATCAAACTCATGAATGTTAAAGTCACTCCAAATATGGGCCTTTGGTGCTGTCTTTCCACTCTTGTGAGCATGAAGGCATGCTTCAGTGTGCAGTGGTTTGTTAATTATCAGCTCCGTCTCTGCTCCTTCTGTTCCCAGTTGGACCACCTACTTCTCACTCGCTTATTTCCCAGTGCTCAGCGCTGTCCCTTTCAGGCCAAATTCAAGCAGTTGAATTACATTTTATTTTGTCCTTTGCATGGAGGGAGAGTTCACAATCCCCAGATTTCATGTGCTTTCAGGAGGGCCTTATAGGAAATAAAACAAGTCTTTCCACTTTGAATTTCCAAATTGGCCTTTCTTTGTGTGGCTCTGCAGCAGTGTGCCACAGCAATGAAGATATTCATGGTCTGAAAGGAAATACGGGTAAATTAAGGCGGGAGAGGGTATCCAAATGCTTGCCTATCTCACGGACACAGTGTAGAATGAACACTTGATGCTAAGTGTAGATTGGACCTGATCGGGTTCCGCCCCAAACTTCCAGTCAAAATATACTAACAGCTCTGATGCCTCCAGCTCTGTCAGGAACTGGATGGTGGGGAGACAAGAGATAAGGAAGCTGAGAGGGACAAAGAAAATATGTCCCTTTCCATGGCCAAACTCACAGTCTAGCACTGATATGATAGAGGATGATTAGACTGTTATGGACAGTCTGTGACTTTGTTACTGATGGCATATAGCTGTTGGTGCCCGACACAGTTAATTGCTTGTCTGTCTTCCTGTGTTAGTTGCTCAGCCATGTCTGATGCTTTGCGATCCCGTGGACTGTAGCTCGCCAGGCTCCTCTGTCCATGGAATTCTCTGGGCAAGAATACTGGAGTGGGTAGCCATTCTCTCCTCTAGAGGATCTTTGTGAAACAGGGATTGAACCCATGTCTCCTCTTGCACTGAAAGTAGGTTCTTCACCACCTGAGCCACCAGGAAAGCCCCTATCTGCTTGTACTTGTGAGTAAATAAATGCTAATAGGCCAGTAGTTACAGATGCTAGTGAAGACCCCGGCTCAGAAAAGTCACTCCAAAGAGACCGAACACCAAACTGGCTCTTTGTGAAGGTAGTGGCCAGAAAAAACACGAGCAACTCCCTCTGACCATTTTCTTTGCCTAAGGGGACTCTCCAAGAAGACTGGCAAAGTCAGTTATTCATAAGATATTTACTGAATGCGGTGCTGTGGTGACAAAGTTGGGAACATAGGATAAATCATAGTGGAAAGGTCTTGTTGACAGAGGCTGACGACTTATCAGGCAGAGTCATTGAGGGCTATGTGCAAAGATCAGACTGAAGATATTTCTGGGGCAGAGGACCCAGGAGGGTGTGAGGAGGAGCTTCACTGAGGTGAAGGATTAAACACTTGGAAATGGAGAAATCGACACAGGCCAAAGGCAGGGAGAAGAAACTCTTCATAAAGAAGAAACCATTGACATTTAAGAGCAAAGGAACCCTAGGTAGCATCCAGTTAAACATTTCCTCTCACAGATAAGGAAACAGTCCAGGAGCAGCATCTCACGAGTGACTTACTGAGCTTGGGCAGTTCAGAGGATCAGAACTGGGTGTGGAACCCACTGAGCCCCATCCTCAGTCAACGGCTGGCATTACCATCAGGATGTAAGAAAACTATGGGGATAGAGGGGAGATCACAGCCCAGAAAGGGATTGCATTGTTCCTGTTCTGTCTTTGTAGTTGACACGTGACACCCATATGGGGGATACTTAGCATATGGTAACTTACCTAAGTTTAAGCCGCACCCGGTGACCGTGGGATATTAGGTCCTTCTGTGGATGTCTCTGAGCATCAGAGGAGTGACCCACAAGATGCTTTGGCTTGGAATTAACAAAAGGTGGGCTGAGAATGGTTGGATTATAGGTTTGATGGACATGCATAGCTGCCTTCACTTCGGCGCCTTTAGCACTGCACTCATGGGGCTGCCCTGGGCAGTGGAGTCCCTCAGCTTTCCCACAGCTCCACCACGTGGGTTGCACATCCAGCCTCCTCCCATACCCTGCACTCTCAGCTCTCATCACAGCTCATGCATTGCCACCTTTCCCACCCCACCTGTCTGGCAGTGAAATGCTGTACACTTCAATAGCCCAACAACACAATTAGAATTTCTAAAATTCTCTACTTGGCATTGATATATTGAATGTTACATTAAAAAAATTGCTGTGGAGCATTCTGGAATCTTGCCAAAATATCTGTGCATTCATGAAGAATGGGAAAGTCCAGGAATGCACAAAACTCCAAGAGCAGAGACATCTATTTTTTTCACCTTGTGTTTCAAAGGGATCATGCTCTAAATGTTCTCAGAGATCATATTTAGCATACTCTTTTGCTTATTTGTATAAAATGTTTGAAGAAATGAGCTTCTGTGTGTGTGTATATCTGTATATATGCCTATTTTGTAGAGATGACAGATAACAAATGACTCCAATATTAGTTGCATTTCCCCATAAGAGGAAAGCATGAGAAGCTCAGTGCTACACAAAGAGCATGATAAACGTGCAGCGTATGGTGATGCATGACGTACTACATGAAGCGATTTTATCAAGATTGTGATAGTCACTGAGGATTCAGCTAACAGATTTTTCAGACTCATGCTAATCATTTTCAAGGAGCAAGGTGAATTTTTAGCAATTTAAACTAGATTTCAAGTCAAAGCTTATTAGTGCAATCAAGATAATTTATAGCTAGTGCTTTACGTGGGTTGACCAGAGTAGGAAAAAAAAAAAAAGAATGGACAAGGACAAAATAAAACACCTGTTAGCACAAGTATAAACACTGTAGTTTGTTAAAATTGTTGAAGATTAAGGGTTGAATTATTTCATCCTTCCCGTTCTAACATTTCTGAAAATGAAACATGGCCAAACCAACCAGAAGCCATCATGCAAACACTGCAGTGCAAATGTAAAAATGGTGAAATACCTTCTGCTTGTTGGAAATTGGAAGATGAATGGGGGGATGTCTCCCAAGAATGCTCGTTTGTAGGATGTGCGGGAAAAGGGGCCAAGTATCCCCATCCATTTTATTTTAAAGACAACCTCTTGAAAACTCTCATTTACAAGTATGGAAACATCTATGTGCTTTTCTAAGCAATCTATATTTAAGACATTCCTTGGCTTTAATCCACAATGTTTCCCATATTTATCTTTTTCTTGCAGTAATTGCTTTAGCAGCCCATCCTAATGCTCAGCCACTAATTCTGCCCTGACATCTTCACTTAGCAACAAAAATGGGATGACTTTATGCTGTGAAATGTGGCTCTTCTGTCCAATAATTGGTATTTGCTTATTTAAGAAATAAGGGTATTTCTGATGGAAATTGGGAGGCATACTTTTCCTAGCGTTTTTCCCCTCTCTAATTCTTTATTGAAATGAGTTACATTCAGTGAGATTGGGGTGGGGGAGTAGCATGGGCTTGGTCACTGGTTCAGTAAATTACAGAATTGTCGAGGGATTATAAATCCACTTCTGGATACAACTGTTTGACAAACAGAGTTAATTGCTGTTACCCCTAAGCTTTCATAGGCTTTGAAAAAATAAAGGAAAATATCAGTCTTTGTCGAATGCTTGGATGTAGCATGTCTATAAAACAAAAAGTCGCCATGGCACTCCACTTTTCAGCATTCATTTGAACAGCAGTGAGGTCATTTTTGGACAATCTGTTTAGCTGTACAACAACTAGCTTTCTGGTTAATTACGCATTTCAATCTAGGAAGCAGTGTACCCATGCCAGCTTGTACTGCTGATATGCTTTAATTCTGCTTTCTGATCATGAAAATGCAAATTTGCCCTAAGTCAGACCAATGGTCCTTAGAGTCCATATTCTATCTTTTAATGAATCTAAGGCATTAATGACCAGTGAAGAAATGATGCTTCATTAGTTTAGTTACATCTTTCTTGGATTTGTTTCCTCAACACACACAAACTCCTGGGATATTGAACTTTACAGATTTGATAGCTGTTGTGTATAATTGCATATTTTAATGTGGCCTTTTCAGATCATTGTATCTGTTGAAAAAAAATATGTATTCCAGAAGACATCAGCAAAATCAATACGTTACAGATGGAGTGCAGAAGTAATCTTGTGTTTGCAAAGGACTAGTAATAGTGCAAGTTTTGGTGAACATAGGCAAATACACATAAGAACAAAAAGCAGAGAAAAAGATTTTTGTCAGATATGTATAGAGAGAAACATTTTTTCCACCAATGATTGACAGGTGAGAAGGCTGTAGAGAATTATTTGAAAATTCATGAGTTTAGTTTATCTTACTTGTCTCTGGTTATGCTCTATTAAGTGGATCTATAAATCCATAATCAAATTTATGAAAAGTTACATTTTAAAAATAAATGAAATGGTGACACGTAATAGTCAAAAGCAACAAACACTTTCTACTTATTTCCTTTAGTGCACATATGGCCCTGTCAGTAGTTTTTCTGGGGGGGAGTTTATTTTTACTTCATCGATGTATTTTCATGCTCTTGCCTTCAGAGACAATGCTATTATTATTCATTATTAATTACACATTTGTTTTGGATGCCAGAGTGCTTTCTATGAATAGGATCTGTACTTTCTGAATCTCGCACAGTAAATGTTCTCCTACTAGTCTGAAGCTAATGTTGAATTGCGAGCTAATTGTATGAACAGAGGAATTGCAGGAAATTATAACCAAAAGGTTTTCCAGATTGCTGAAAAGATTGACTAGAAAACCTTGAAGTCAGATAGTCAATGCTTTGACTGTTCAGACCAATAAAGGGGTTCTACTGAATTTCCTCCTGTAGGGAAAGTGAGGACAAAACCCCAAGCACTCCTTTGGTGGACAATGATGTCTTTCTCAGTATGGAAAACTGCAGATAATGGACACAAGTGTTGGCTTCTGTGGATTGGGAAGAATGAGTCAGTGCAGAGTGCTGAGGCTCCCTGGGCTGTTTACACTGCTAACCTGCTAAGCCCGGAGCAAATGCATTTCCTCCTTGAGTAGTTCAGAGTCTACTTTCTTCTTCTTAATGCTAGAGTTTAATAGAAGAATATTTTTGCTTTGCAAAATGCTTGCTTTTGAATAAAGGCAATTAGCATGCTATACTGAATAATGCTAAATTGCTTGGAGTTTTCAAGCTTGCCTCATTTTTAATTTTTCCTATTCAGTGAGGATTAACTCTAAATACCAATTTAAATCTAACTTTAAGTTCCAAAATGATTTCACATGGTGTACTTTATGAGTCAAGTGGATAGAGCCTATATCTTATACACTGGAGAGTCATTTATGAAAGGCACAAATGCCCAATTAGAGGAGAAATTCATGGCTTTAAATTTTGTTAACTGCGACTCAGATCTGAAGCAATAAGTCACAAATAAAAATCAAATGGTGCAATTGTGTCAGTAAATGGCAAAGTCTTTAATCGGAGAGGGGTAATTTACTTAAGCTCAAAGTTAAGGAACAAGTAATGATGGTAGAGTCGAGGTGACTAGCTGAACAATGACTCCACAACAGTAATTGCAAGATTCCCCCCTGCTCCCCCTCTTTTCTGTTGTTGTAGAAAAGATAAGATGGAGGTTCTGCAGTGTGATGTGGTTAAGGCACATCTTTTTCTTTAGCACTGGAAAGACGATGGCCATAACTAAGGGAAAAATGAGTACTAATCTGGATGGTGATGAAAGTCAAAGTGAAATCTGAGGTTCTGTTTAGTACCTATGTTTTAATTAATAATTTAGCTTGTATACTTAGAATTAGAAATTCATATATGAGACCATCTGTATAAATAGATTTTAGTACTTGACTGCATATAGGTTTTCAATGAGCACTGACTAGTACTTAAAGAAGACTCATAAACTTGATAGAGATTGAAAAATTTCATTTCAGTCAATTAAACAGCCTCACAACCACACACACAAAGTGTTATATCAATATATAGAAATAGATAAAAACTTGAGCATCAGAGTTTAGGATTGGCAGAGGCAAATTGTTATATATAGGATTGATAACCAACAAGGTCACATTGTATAGCACAAGGAACTAGATTCAATATTCTGTGAAGAACCATAATAGGAAAGAATATGAAAAAGAATATATATAATATATAACTAAGTGTCTTTGCTGTACAGGAATTAACACAACATTGTAAATAAACTATGCTTCAATAAAATTAAAGTAAATGGACTTGGACATCAAAGACAGGCAGAATGGAAAGAAAGAATATGCCTGAGAGACTTTGTGAGCTAAAAATCTAAAAACTTGGCAACTGATTGCAAGTCAGTAATAAAGGTAAAGAATGGCCAGAAAGGAAAGTGGGGGTTGAAAGAGAGATTTTAGGGTTAAGATCTTGGATTCAAAGCAGTTCCTAAAGGTTGTTTGTGTCTTCAATAGACTAGACCAACAGAAGGGCCATTGGAATGGAGGCCAAGACAGTTCAAAGTCAGGCAATCAGAAGGCTGTTGACTCTACAATTTGAAATGCTCATTTAAAGCCAGAAAACACCCAAATTAAACATCTTTATAACATTTTGTGATTATGTTCCAATTTGAAAGAATCTCAACCTGAAATGCTATTATTAATTTCAACTATACATATTGAATACAATTAAGAAAAGGATTTTTATGACTAAATTTCTTTAAGACATATAGACTAGGGATAAATATAATTATTAGTAATCAGCTGTGTAGTTTAGAGTAGGGTGGTTTTAAGCTGTGGTTTTGTTTTTGGAGTGATGAAGAATGTGTTGTTACAAAAGTGTGATTCTTTGGTGGATGAAATGTGCACTCTCCTTGCAGCCTGTGGAGCTATATGTGGAATTGAGCCTTTAGGATCAAGCAGGAGGTTCACCATGTAGGGAAAGAAGCTCCTTAGCAGGTGGATATGTGTGTAGAACTCTAATAACACAAACTTATGTTAAAGGCAACCTTTGAAAGATACCATTTATCGTCTTTGAAGTTTGTAAAGTAAATGAGGAAACAATGCTTTTTTTGGTAGAGCGGAGAAAGCTGGAAGTTTTGCAGTGATGGATGCGGCAAGATGGCTTCCTCACGTGCTGATTTAGTGACCTTGGTAACCTTATCTAACTTTTTTGCGCTTCAGTGTCTCATCTTTCCAAAAAAAAAGAAAAGATCTACTTTGCCTATAATTTTGAAGATTAAAGATACTCTATGTAAAGATTAAAGCATATAAAAGGCATTCAAAGATAGTCTCTATTAGGGTTTTCTAGCACACCCCTAGGAGGTAGAGACTGAATCAGACTTGAAATTTGGGTCTCTGCCTTGTCTAGCAGCCTGTGGGTGATGCCTTATTGCCTGCAGTCACCGCAAAGTGGCAAAAGCTGCCGGAACCCAGAAACCCAGCCAGCACCTGATGTGACAGCAATCTCAGAGTAGCCTAGGGAACAATGAATTTCAATGAGCACTCAAACCAATGAAGTAGTTCTTTATTGAAACAGATATTCCAGCACAGACCAATATCAATGCTGTTTGTATTTACCCAAGAAACTCAGATCTGATACTGTATCCCCTCTTATTTTCTATTGCTACAGAATTATCACTTATCTATGGCATTCAGAAAGAAGGCAGACAATACATGAAAGTCGAATTTGGGGAGATAGTGAGTCAAGATGACTTAAAAGTTATGATGAGTCAAGATCTAGCTTCTGCGAGGTCACTGGTTTAGGGGTTAAAGGAGGCTCTCCTGGTAGCCAGTGGATGAATTAGACCTTTGATGTCATAGTATTTGGGAAGATAACTTATTTTTCCTTCTAAGCTCAGAATTGTCTTCTTCTGTCCATGGAAAGAACAGCTGTTTCTAGGTATGAGCTGGCACAGTAACAAAGCTAATAGTAAATAATTGCACCTTAAATGCATGACTATTTACAAAGTCCTTCTAACTCTACTCATTCCTCACAGACCTTCCCCAGGAGAAGCTGCTTAGATGTTGTGGAAAGAACATTAGAAAGCTTGCAATCAAGGGTATCACTTATTTCTGGGTGATAATTTCTTCATCTGGAAAAAAGCGATAATTGGGCCTGTCTCGCAGATCACTGTGAGCTTCAGTGTGATGGTGGCTGCGTTTTGTAAAGTGTAAAACACCATGTAAATGTAAAATGTGGATGTCTCCTTCACAGAGGGGACCACGATGCCCTGTTCTGTTCCTGCTGTCCCCTTTCCTTGTCATTCAAAGGTGGCTTTTCCCACTGAGTTGAATGTTCCCTGCCTGTTTCCTGCCTTGCTTTCTTACAGGGAGAATTGGCTCTCTGAACCATGCCCTCTCTGCCAGTTGGCAAAGCCCTTGAAGGCAGATGCTCTGTTTCTGACATCACCTTCAGAAGCTCTCCCAGTTTTCTGAGAAGAACCCTCCCTTGCCCTCTTCTTGTGAGGGAACTGGCATGTCTCTCTTGCAGACCGCCTGTCCTGGCCCTCCCACTTTATTCTCAGCCTGGAGGAGACACTTCAGCCCCCCGCTGTTTGTCGACAGGACCCCCTTCTCATTTCCTCCCTCCCTGCCTGCCTCTCCTTCTCCCTCTTCCTCCCTATCTGACCCAGGAAAGATTTCCCGAATGACTCTTACTCAGAGGCAAGAGCAAACAAAAGATTGGAAATGAAGAATCCCGTGAATGTATGGTTTGCTTTTTCAGGGAATTTGTTCTCTTGCCAGGGACATTTTGACTGGCTTCTAGCTTCCTTGGTGAATTCTCAGATAACCCAGGCTGCTAGCATTTCTTTTTCTCAGCTTGATAAATCTATCCCCTCAATTATCACCACCCTCATTGTTCAGTTCTAGATTCTGTCTCCAGTCTCTGACTGTGTTCTCTTTCAACTTAAGGTACCTATTTGTTAAATGGGATTGAATGTAGTAACTAATGAGAAAAGCTGTTAATTGGCTATGGAATTTAGAAAAATGATGACTTTCATTTTGTCACTTTTAGCAAATTAAAACAGCATCCCAGTTCTTCATTGGTGATTTTTTTTTCCTTTCAAATGTCCTTGGTAAAAGAGAGAGGGGCTATTTATTTAATATTAGTGTTTCCCACAGCATAGCATTTTTGGAAACATAATAATTTAAGGCCCCCAGGGAGCATTTAAATGGTTTTTCATTCTGGTGAGAATCAGACAAAAAACTGGAGTCTTTCTGGATCTAGACCTCTAGGGACTGGACTGTTTAAGACCTGAGTAAAATTCCTTCGGCTGACTTCCCCTCCAAGGGTTCTGCAGAAATCATGCCAGAGGGGCAAGGTCCCGGGCACCACAAGCTGCCTGGCGTGCGCTGCTTACGTTGTTCCCTGGCAGCCTTGACCCCAGCATGGTGGGGTGAGGACATGGAGACAGGCAGGGCCTCACACAAGTCCTGTCAGCCAGTCGCATCGTTGGCTTCCCCACAGCGTCTTGTTGGCCACAGCTTGCCTTCCAGTGTTGGGAACTCTAGCTGGTAGGGGACTTTCAACCCTTCTGCAGTTCTGACCTCACCCGGTGAAAGTGACGCTTCAGCTGCCTTGCCTTTTTAAAAAATCTTTTGGCTTCACCACATGGCGTGTGGGATCTTAGTTCCCGGACTAGGGATCAAACCCGTGCTACCTGCATTGGCAGCAGGGAGTCTTAACCACTGGACCACCAGGGAAGTCTTTTTCCCTCTTTTATATGCAATGGATTTGTTGGCAAATAGAAGTGGACTTTCTAAATAGTAGCTGACCTCAACGGAGGAATCTCAGAGATGTTCTGTCCTTGGGGTTTTCATACCTCCACATGCCTCATTTTGTTTTTAAGTTTTTAAAATCTTTTGCCAAAAATATATAGTATTTTTGTATATAGTATATTTAGCCATGTGTATGTATATATGTATGTATGTGTGCTATATATGTGTATGTGTGTTATATTTATAAATATATGTATTTACACTTCTAATGAGTTTCACTATTGTTCTGCTTCAACACCACAGTAAAAAGAACCTCAAGCTCCAGGCCTCTGCCATGTGTCACCACAACTGAAACAGGACTCACTTGAACATACTCCCACTTCACCTAAGACCTGTACCCTGGATAAATATATGTTACAAATTTTTAAAGAAAGAAAACAGAGTAAATAGCTTAAGTGATTCAAAGCAGTAATTTGAAAAGTTAGTCAGTTTTAAAGGGTAACAGGTCAAGAACCTGAGACTAGTCTGTGACAGTCTTTGTAAACATCAAAATCCATTGCTCCTTCCTAGGCCTAGGAAGGTAAGTAATCATCAGGCAATTGTGAGAGCGTAGTAGCAGCTGAAGAGCTGTAAGTATCATCATAGTCTAGTTTACAATAGCAGAACATAGAAAACAGCTAAATGTTATATTTATCAATATGGAGATGATTATGTACATTGCAAGGACATGTACTGGGCAGCTATTAAAAATACTATTCTAAATGAATAATTACTGACAAAAAGATAGTCATATATTGAATGAAAGAGGAAAATTTGACAGTAGTGAATATACTGTGACTGCATGTTCGTAAAAACAGGAAAGAACTTGTACATAGGAAAAGTGTTTGGAAATTGGATTAACAGTCCAGTAATCTTTGGTATATAATGGATATCTTCTTCTTTGTGTTCATTTATATCATTTTTACAATCAAATTGTATTACTATTGTAATTTTCTAAGTTATTTACAATTTAACAACGTATAGTAGGAAAACCAATATACAACCAGTCACTGGGAGCATGACAGTCACATGACACATATAGTGGGCAGAAGATTTAATAGGGATGCATTTCTTAGCAGCATAGCTCAGGTAGACTTTGGGATATCTGAGATAGACTTCTCAGATAGTTCAAATAGACTGATAGACTTCTCTGGAAAGCTAGCAAGTTATAGCCCAGATCCGTCCGAAGAGTTGAAAAAGCAGATCAAGACAAGAAGGAGAGATGCTTTGTGCTTTACTTGAGCCTGGAATCTGGTTTGCATTGAAAATAAGCAGGTAAAGAAAAAAACGCCTCCATATTTTAAGAGCTCACAGGCTAAAGGAGTTGCCAGATTATTTTCTTTCAATGACTGCAGGGAAGAAATGCCATTTTGCCAAGCTGGCACCCGTGGAAGATGAACAGAGGGTCTCCCCACTCTGTTATTTCCCTGGCAGTGGAAGCATCCGTTGGCTCAGCTGTTTAATGTGTAAGTTCAGGGTCCCACGGGCCATTCTCCATAGGCAGCAGCTACCCAACCATGATCAATTCAGTGTCAGGTCTGGATTCAGAGCACACTGTGTCCCACTTTAAGAAAGTGCTCTAGGTCATGTAGCCAGCCATAGAGATCTATGCAAATACTGGGAATTCCCAGGGGAGAAGGGAATATTTTCCTTTGACCCCTGATCTCTGTTTCTATGGATTCACAGGGTGGTCATCTTGGTGAGAATCAGGAAGCTGTGTTTCACTTTTCTCAGGGTGAGGCCTCAGCACTGACATGTTTATGAAGCTGTGTAAGTGATTCTTATGAGCACCCAGTGTGGAGAAGGGCCATCTGAAACAGCCAGTCTCTGCAAATATATCCAGGTATATAATCATGACAACGTGGAAACTTTTATGTTCACAGGGAATGCTCATGCCTACAATCTATGGGTAATACTCCTTGCATTAATTTTTCCACCAGTGAGAACAGATTTGTAACTAGTTCTGTTTCCTTGTCTTCACTGAAAGCATTGAAAAGCTTGGTTGAGGTAACCTTTGACTAAGGCAAAGCAATTAATCATTGTTAACTGATCCTGAACTTTATT
Organism: Madoqua kirkii; assembly: GCA_006408675.1. Taxonomy (NCBI): domain Eukaryota; kingdom Metazoa; phylum Chordata; class Mammalia; order Artiodactyla; family Bovidae; genus Madoqua; species Madoqua kirkii. The sequence goes on along the minus strand of SJYC01148968.1, from coordinate 7,675 downwards.
GTCCATAATACTCATTTGTATCAACTGAGAGAACTGGCCTGATAGTCATAAATTAGACCATCAAATGGACACATTAGTTTATAACCTGCTTGTGCTACTCATACTGAACATGGCAGTGTAGCTTTGAAAGAGACAAAGGGAAAAGATCAGACACATTATTAGATACCTCCTCTGTACCAGGAATTGCTTTAAGCATGTCATACTTATTTTTGTTTAATCCATGAAACAACAGTTCCATTTTCTTCTGTTGAAAAGAATTCATGGATCTGGTCCCTACATGGGATTCCTAAAAAATGCTCATTATTATGTTTCAGTAAAGGAAGCAACATTAAAACATTACTTTTGCAGGGCCATGGAAATCACAGATTCAAACTCTGATCTTCCTGCTTAGAACCCGTCAGAACTTGTTCAGACTGAGAAAGTACACCTTTCCAATGCCATCCTGAGAGTTAAGTCTCTCTCTCTACTGTAGCTGAAGAACTGACCTAGAAAGTCGAGTCATTATCGCTGGATTAATTGTCATCAACAAGGCCACCTACAGTTTCTCTGACTTGCTTCTTTAAGTTTTTTCTTATGTTCTACCTAGTTTCTAGGGATGTAGAGGCTCAAAGAATACTGCTTAACAGAGATAAAAGCTTTTTACACCAATAACTTTTTTCTCTTTTTAATGAAACATTAAATAGTTCTAGAAAGTATTAATGAGTTGATCAGATATTTCTCATCATACTTTTTCACTGTCACCTCTTTTTTCTAGGATGTATAGATAACTGTATTGTGTGTTACGCTTTGATGTGGTCTGTTTTGGAATACATTGCTTTCAAATTTCTATCATGGTTTTCTCATGATTTTAATTTAGCTTGTATTAGATACTAGAATAAAATGATGAAGATGTTATTGCTGGCAACAAAATTGAAATCTTGGCCCTAAGTGGTTTACAAACTATCCATAAATTCATGTAACCTTCCAGATTTATGACTGAGTGAACAACTGAGATTTGGAGGAAAGGTGATGCCTTTTAAATTACTGCCTAGTTAACACACACTTTCTGTTGGTGAACGGAGGGTTTAAAGCAGAAGAGTGGTTTTAGTGCAATCAAATGCATGAAAGTGAAAAGTAAAAGTGAAAGTCGCTCATTTGTGTCCCACTCTTTGTGACCTCATGGACTGTAGCCTGTCTGACTCTTTCCAATCCCTTGGACTTGTAGTCCACCAGGCTTCTCTGTCCATGGAATTCTTCAGGTCAGAATACTGGAGTTGGTTGCCATTCCCTTTCCAGTGGATCTTCCCAACCCAGGGATCAAACCCGGGTCTCCCACATTATAGGCAGATTCTTTACCATCTGAGCCACCAGGGAAGCCCAACAGTACTGGAGTGGGTAGCCTATCCCTTCTCCAGGGGAGCTTCCAGACCCAGGAATTGAACCAGGGTCTCCTGCATTGCAGGCAGATGGATTCTTTACCAGCTAAGCTACCAGGGAAGCCCAATCAAGTGCATATTTGCTTCAGATTCCATATTCCTCACATTTTTATTTAGATTCAAATAGCTTTAAAAACATTTTATCAAATGTTTTTGTTTTCATAACAGATACATTCCTTTAAGAATGTTCTTAGCAAAATGTCCAGGTTTCAGGAAGTAATATCTTTCTTCCGTTTAAACCCTTGCCCATTTCCATGATGTTAAAAGGAAATGCATGGTGAGGTGTTTCGTTTTGTTTTTTCCCCCTCAGTGGAAAATGATAGTAAATATGGTGAGTTTAAATTTTTAAGAATCAGTTTCAAGGACAGAGATTTAAGGGTGTTTTCAAAGGCAGTGTGTGTTCATTCTTCATAGATGCTGTTGGTGAAAATGAATGGTCCTCTCTTCTCCTTTATAGCAGACATTTTGTGTTTTGAGGCTCCTAAGTAGCTGCAATTCAGTTCTGTAAAGCTTTGGATAAGGGCCAACCTTAATGTCACATCTCTAATCTTTTCTTTCCTGTATCTTAATTCTAAGTTTCCATCACTCTGATAATAAGTATATATTTCTGAAAATATCCTTCAGCCCCACCTTTTCTCTTTCCTCCAGTCTCTTTCTTCTCTTAGAGTAGTAAATAGGTCAGAAATTTTAGGGAGCCTGAAGTCACCCAAGTATGTGGCATTTCCCATTAGAGGTTGGAGAAATTTATGGAATAGGACAGGACAGCCAGTGGATTTGATTTGAGAAATTGGGAAGAATGTGGTCTTCCCAGCTTGGAATGTCAGTTATAAAAATCCAGGTTAGGACAAAACATTGTCCTAAGACAGGCCTGGACACAGTTCTGGAGAGGTATGTTCATAAGCATTTTGAGGTCTGAATAGCAAGGCTAGATCAGATTTAAGATCTGAGTTACCTAATACTAGAAAGAATTTCATCAGTCAGGGGACTCAAGCAGGAGTTTTTATTTTATCAAGAATTGAACAGTTGGTTTTGGTTTCTTCAGGTTTTCTTCTTAGTCACTTCAAAGGATTTTTTGTTTGTCTTTATTGGTTGTTATTGTTTTGGCCTTCCTCAGGAATAAGTAAATTTAAGTAAACTTTTGTCTTAAAAAGTGTTGTCTAATTAGTCCCTGTTTTCTGGACATCAGTTCAAAAAAGCTATAAAGCTATATCCAGTGAGAGAGTTACTCACTTAAGCAGACATAGTATCTGGAACTTTGAGGTTTCACACCTTGCTGGGAAATTTTGTGGAAAATATGAGAGCCCCTGTCTCTTTAGCTCCAGAATCTTTTATTTCAGTATCCCATTTCCTCTCTGGGACTGGGGCAGAGTTCTTGGCAAAAAAGATACTAACAGTTGACTTTCTGGGAACTTTTGCGTAAATGACAATTTGTATGGCTTTCAACTTCCCTAAGCTAGCATAATGGGTAGATTAATATGTTCCTTCTTGGCAGGAATGGAAACTAATTTTTTAAAAGAAGGAGGAAAAAACATGTTGTGCTAAATCAGTGATTGCTATGGCAACAGGTACTCTATACATGTTAGAGAAGAGAAAAATGCAATCACAGTTCTCTGGAAAGGAAGAGAATAGAAATTGGTTCACAGACTTTTTTTTTTTTTCTCACTAATCGATAGATATGTATTTAGACATTCATGAGTTACCCTGTATAATCTTATCAAAGAATGTAATAGAAACTTGATGAAATTAAATCTGTCATTTGCCTTGTTATAATTACCTCTTTTGCAGAAAATCACAAGAACATGATGAGCAAACACTGTATTTTAAATATAATAGTTGAAATTTCATTTCCCTGATAAATCCACATTAGCAAAGACAAACGTCTTATTACTTTACTGGGCATAAACATCTAAACTAGAACAAGCTACTCTCCCTAAGATAGCAGTCCTTACCCACCACATTCCCACCCCCTCCTTAGAATGTGGGGATTTGCATGACATTAAAGCTATATCTGTTTAGGGCAGGGTTTCCCAGTTGAGCACTGTTGACATTTTGGTCCAGATAATTCTTTGTACATCCTGGGATATTTAGTAGCTTTCCTGGGCCCTTCTCACTAGATGCCAATATCATTTCCCAAATTTTACCACTAAAATTTTCTCTAGACATTGCTGTATGTCACATAGAGGGCAAAGAACCACTGGTTTAGAACACTAGTTTAAAGTAGCCTAGTTGCGTCTAAGGCCATATCACCCGAACACGTCTGAGCTCATCTAAGGTAACCTAATTGTGTTCTCAGAGCTTGTGTTAGCTGAGTAACCCACTGCTATGCCAGAGGTGATACATGTAAGGACGAATGCTGAACTTTTCAGTTTTTTGGTTGTTTCAGTGATTTAGCCCACTTGGGTTACAGATCCTCTTATATAAAATCACTTATAAAATCACTGATCCTTCTAAACTGTGGTATCTAATTAATGTTACAAGGTGAATTCTGACAAATCAAAGAACACAAGGATTATAGTCCAGATTTTTATCACTTTATGATTCACAGTTATCCCCTTATTGTGTTTGCTGGGAGCATCTTCATATGGCTTTATGTGGAATTAGAGCCTACATAAATTAGTGTGTGTGTGTATAGTTATGGTTGTTGTGTAGGCACTAAGTTGTGACCAATTCTTTTGTGAATGTATGGACTATAGCCTGCCAGGCCTCTCTGACAATGTGATTTCCCAGGCAAGAATACTAGAGTGGGTTGCCATTTCTTTCTCCAGGGAATCTCCCCAATCCTGGGATCAAAGCTGCATCTCCTGCATTGGCAGGCAGATTCTTTACCACTGAGCCACCTGGGAAGCTTTTGTATATATCCACGCACACATATATATGTATATTCTCAGAATTAAGGCTTCACAATGGAGACAAAAAAGAATGTAATAATATTTTACAGCAAATGGAAGCGCAAATTCTTTCTATGTGCTGAAAAACTAGATAGATAGAAGAAGCAGAACACTTGGAGCATAGAAATCCTTCCTATGATTCTGTAAATGTCATCTCATAAACTTTGTTTGTGAGAGTTTTTATATTATAATGCCAGATAAAGTGACCACAAGCAAAGATTGGTAGGGTATCTTAGTGTATATCCTTTGATAAATGGCCCCAAAGCAAAATAGAACACATTTGGATGGTTGTCGAGATTTTTTTTTTTCCTTAACTAAATAATACAGAGGTGTGACATGAGAAATCAGTTCTACTTATCATATTTTTAGAATTTTCAGAAAACTAGAGGTGATGCTAGCATTTGTGTTTTGGATGCTGTGACTTTGTTCTTGGAATTTTATAATTCTATAAAAGAGTTATAAAATGTAAAAGATTAGACAGTTTACATTTTAAAAAAATCTGAGTTTATATATCTAGGATAAAGATAAAGACCAGTAAAATTCAGTCAGTACTGGCACTGATCTGACAATGTTTTTTTTTCCTACCCTTGTTTTATCTCCTGACTCTTGCCACCAAAAATGTGTGTGTTTTCTAGTACATGATAGTCATTAGGGTTTTCAGGCACAGACAGTAAGTATCTAATTCCATGTAGGGTAAAAAAATAAGTGAACCCAGAGATGAATAATGTTGTCTGCCCCAATATTCATAAACATGAATGCCAGAAGTCATCCTTTGATCTGTTAATCACAAATCATGGTATTTCCCTGTCCTCTTTTTTATTCTCTTATCTTCCCTTCTAATAATTTGATCATCAACATTTTACTGCCAACAAACAGGACATGTGAAGAACAACGCAGGCAGGCTAGATGGGGGTAGAAAAAGTCTTCAGTTCAGTTCAGTCGCTCAGTCATATCTGACTCTTGGCAACCCCATGAATTGCAGCACGCCAGGTCTCCCTGTCCATCACTAACTCCTGGAGTTCACCCAAACTCATGTCCATCGAGTCGGTGATGCCATCCAGCCACCTCAGACTCTGTCATCCCCTTCTCCTCCTGCCCTCAGTCTCTCCCATCATCAGGGTCTTTTCCAGTGAGTCAACGCTTCGCATGAGGTGGCCAAAGTATTGGCGTTTCAGCTTCAGCATCAGTCCTTCCAATGAACACCCAGCACTGATCTCTTGTAGGATGAACTAGTTGGATCTCCTTGCAGTCCATGGGACTCTCAAGAGTCTTCTCCAACACCACAGTTCAAAAGCATCAATTCTTTGGCATTCAGCTTTCTTCACAGTCCAACTCTCACATCCACACATGACCACTAGAAAAACTATAGCCTTGATTAGATGGACAATTGTTGGCAAAGTAATGTCTCTGCTTTTGAATATACTATCTAGGTTGGTCATAACTTTCCTTCCAAGGAGTAAGTGTCTTTTAATTTCATGGCTGTAGTCACCATCTGCAGTGATTTTGGAGCCCCCCAAAATAAAGTCTGACACTGTTTCCACTGTTTCTCCATCTATATGCCGTGAAGTGATGGGACCAGATGCCATGATCTTCGTTTTCTGAATGTTGAATTTTAAGCCAACTTTCACTCTCCTCTTTCACTTTCATCAAGAGGCTCTTTGGTTCTTCTTCACTTTCTGCCATAACGGTGGTGTCATCTGCATATCTGAGGTTACTGATATTTCTCCCAGCAATCTTGATTCCAGCTTGTACTTCTTCTAGCCCAGCGTTTCTCATGGTGTACTCTGCATATAAGTTAAATAAGCAAGGTGACAATATACAGCCTTGATGTACTACTTTTCCTATTTGGAACCAGTCTGTTGTTCCATGTTCATTTCTAACTGTTGCTTCCTGACCTGCATACAGGTTTCTCAAGAGCCAGATCAGGTGGTCTGGTATTACTATCTCTTGAAGAATTTTCCACACTTTATTGTGATCCACACAGTCAAAGGCTTTGGCATAATCAATAAAGCAGAAATAGATGTTTTTTTGGAACTCTCACCCTTTTTCGATGATCCAGTGGATGCTGGCAATTTGATCTCTGGTTCCTCTGCCTTTTCTAAAACCAGCTTGAACATCTGGAAGTTCATGGTTTATATATTGCTGAAGCCTGGCTTGGAGAATTTTGAGCATTACTTTACTAGTGTGTGAGATGAGTGCAATTTTGCGGTAGTTTGAGCATTCTTTGGCATTGCCTTTCTTTGGGATTAGAAGTCTTGGAAAGTTTTAAAAATGTTTTTTCAAAAGCACCAAGCAAATCTGGTAACTCCAGCAATAAGCACTCGTGTACAACAATTTATGCCAGATTTTTTATCAAGATATCCATGATATAGGGCTTCACAGTTGGTGTAGTAGTAAAGAATCCACCTGTAGTGAAGGAGAAACAGGACATGTAGGTTCGATCCCTGGGTTGGGAAGATCCCCTAGAATAGGAAACGGCAGCCCACTCCAGTATTCTTGCCTAGAAAATTCCATGGTTCCAGAGGAGCCTAATGGGCTACAGTCCATGGGATCACAAAGAGCTGGACATGACTGAGCACACACACACATACTCAATGCATAGTGTGATTTATATTTTGCCCACTTTTATCAGTATATGAGCCTAAACACTTATGTGTCCTAAATTTACTGAGACCATTCTTTTCCTTTCTTGGAAATCTGTAGTAATTGAGGAGGTTTCTAGCTGTTTTGTTCTCTGTTTAGTTATGCCAAGTTGCAAGGATAGATAAGATGATCTCTTTAGATTTCCTCTTATCTGAAATTCTATGATAAAAGATCTTTAAGTACATGAAAAGAAAGTGAAAGTGGCTCAGTTGTGTCCAACTCTTTGTGACCCCATGGACTGTACAGTCCATGGAATTTTCCAGGCCTGAATACTGGAGTGAGTAGCCTTTGCCTTCTCCAGGGGGTCTTCCCAAACCAGGGATCGAACCCAGGTCTCTCATATTGCAGGCAGATTCTTTACCAGCTGTATTTTTTTTAAAGACAGGGCAGGCAATATTTTGTTGTCTCCACTTGAGGATTGAATGAGAAGAAATAGTGTTGAACTCAATCTTGGATATGTTAGGTTAGCTTTATGTAAAAACATCCCAGTGGGAAAGGGCATATATACAACAGAGTGATATTGGTAGTGATAGAGGCTGGTGACATGAGGCTGAGGGCCTCAAAAAGTAGATTCCTGGCTCTCTATCTAGCTGACAAGTGAGGACACTTGGTTTCAGTGCCACCTAAATTTCTATGCTGCTGTAGCTAAGTCGCTTTAGTCGTGTCCGATTCTGTGGGACCCCATAGACAGCAGCCCACCAGGCTCCCCTGTCCCTGGGATTCTCCAGG